>OMKI01044696.1:0-11549 GCA_900302315.1 Phycis blennoides
GGGGGGGGGGGGGGGGGGGGGGGGGGGGGGGAGGGGGGGGGGGGGGGGGGGGGGGGGGGGGGGAGAAATAAGTGTAAGGTGTGGTGGGGGGGTTTGAGTAAAGAAGCTGATCCATCGATCAATAGTATGTCTCCTTCTCCACCCAACCTGCAGCGGGGCAAAGACGAGGAAGGGAAGAGAGCACAACGCTGTTACTTCAAACGGCAGTGACAGCCTCATTTGGATGCTGATGGATTAAAAAAAACAACACAAATGTGTTTTGTGGTACAGAGTGGTACAGACCTCCAGGGTTCCTGCGGATGAGGAGTTTTCGGACTTCATCATAGACGAAGATGAGGAAACTGTAGGGGAACGCGCACAACCACCAGGTAGGCCTGAGGAAGGAGAGGAGAGGAGGAGGAAGAACATTAAAATGAAGGCGAGGTGTGAGGAGACTGATGTGGGGATGGTACCCATGGGGTACTCACTTGAGGGGGTACATCCTGAGAGCCAGATCCATGCCTGGGCAGTAGGACAGGAAGGCAGCCAGGGCCGTCTCCTCAAACAGGCCAAAGATCAAGATCTTATTCCTGGTTGGACACACGGCGGGAACAGGAGGTACAAAACAGTGAGATTTTCATACGTTAAACAACAGGAAGTTACAGAAGAGACGGGGAAGTGGGTTGAAGAATACAGAACCCCCCCCGGTGACACCATCCATGTCATCCATCTCACCTCATGCCCTGCTGGAAGACAGAGTTCCTCCTGGTCTTGCAGATGATGACGTCAGCCCACTGCACCACCACGATGCTCACGAAGAAGGCTGTGTGGCAGGTGAACTCCACGATCTTCCTCTGCTCGTATGTCTGCATGGAGCAAAGGGGAACAGGAGTGCAGGTGACGCCAATGTACGCGTTAGGGCAACCTATATGTGTGACTACAGGCACACAAGCTACACACACACACACACACACACACACAAGGTCATTGTTTTCATCCATCGGGACCCTGAGCAGAGTAAGTCAGCGTCCATCTCCAGCAGGACTCACCAATCTGGCCATAAGCGATGCTGATGAGCCTCTCATTCACCAGCTTGTCCCTGGCTGGGTTCCTGGGCTGACGCTTCATGATGTCACTCTCAGCTGCCTCGTAGGCCAGGGAGATAGCAGGTACCTGTGAGGAGAAGGGACAAGCACACCATGTTTATGAGTGACTGTCCGTGTGGGAGACTGCCTGTGTGGGATGACTAAAGTACCATCCTGATTCCCCTACAGCTATGTGCTTATGGTCTCACCATGTCAGTTCCCAAGTCAATGCAGAGGATGGTGATGGTGCCCAGGGGCAGAGGAATGTTGACGATGATGAAGAACAGGAAGGGGGTGATCTCTGGGATGTTGCTGGTCAGGGTGTAGGCAATTGATTTCTTCAAGTTGTCGAAGATCAGACGACCTGGAGAGAGATAGTGGGTCAGGACATGGCGGCTGCGATGGGCTCCATGCTTCAACAGACACGTTACTGTTATGTTGAAAGTGTGGAGCACGGTCCACGATATACTGCATATGGTTGCAATAGAAAACATTAAATGAAGGCATGGCCAGTCTTTCTTTTCAATTACTTTTGATTGCAATTCGTGTTGAGATGCAGCTCTATGTTAAGTGGTTGCATATTAACGGCGAAGAAAATAAACAATGAGTTTACTATATTCTACCTGCGGTTTATCAGAAATTTTTTTACCACAAGAAGAAACATGTTTTCAGTTTCAGGACAGCTTGCTCACCCTCTTCCACTCCGGTGACAATAGAGGCAAAGTTGTCATCAAGCAAGATCATGTCAGCAGCCTGCTTGGACACGTCAGAGCCGGAGATTCCCATGGCAACACCGATGTCAGCCTTTTTCAGGGCAGGGGAGTCATTCACACCGTCACCTGTCACAGCTACAATGGCACCCTGGTGGTGGGGGGGGGGATCAAGAGAGCACACTTAGTACGTACATATAAGATTGAGAATAAAGTAGGAACACGTCACACCAAACATGTGACGTTTAGCTTGATAACCCCACGGCTGGAATGTGACTAGCAGCGTTATTTGTCGTGCTATTGCCCGAGAGAAGCTACCCCTAGATATCAGACGAGATGGGTCACCTGTCTCTGGCAACCCTCTACGATGATGAGCTTCTGCTGGGGGGAGGTCCTGGCGAACACGATCTCTGTGTGGTTCCTCAGGATGTCGTCCATCTGGTCCTGGGACAGGTCCTTTAGGTCTGTGCCGTGGATCACGCAGGCCTTGGCGTCCCTGAACACACACAATACGTGTGTTTGACCCACAGCTCACTACAATGGCCCAGCTCTTAGGTCTGGGTTTGGCATGGGGGAGGTCAGTCTGGCCGGGACCCTCACCTGGGGTTGACCTGGCTGACGGGGATGTTGAGGCGGGCTGCAATGTCTTCAACGGTCTCGTTGCCCTCAGAGATGATGCCCACGCCCTTAGCGATGGCCTTGGCTGTGATTGGGTGATCGCCAGTGACCATGATGACCTAAACAAAACAAACATAAAAACAACAACAAATGAATCGCCGTGTAATACTTGGGATTTCACAACGTGAGCATGTAAACGACAAGTCACTCAAAACGAACCAAATGAACCCGGGATTTCTAAATGAATCCTGAAGTGTGTGTGTGGATTTACCTTGATACCAGCAGACCTGCACTTGCCCACAGCGTCTGGCACGGCGGCACGGGGAGGATCGATCATGGACATGAGGCCGATGAAGCACAGGTTGTCTGTCTGGAAGTTGACGTCGTCGCAGTCGAAGGCAAAGCCCTTGGGGTACTGGTCCTCTGGCATCAGAACGTGGCAGAAACCTGGCAGAGGGGAGAGGTGAGACGAGAGCTGTCAGAGATATAGTCTCGGTTTTATCCACTGTGTGTGTGTAACGTGAAACGGGGCGGGGAACCAAATGTGGATTGAAGACAAAGGGAGCCGATAGCAGTCAGTAAGAGATTAATACATCTTTACATTTTAGCTGTAAAAGAGGTTGATGTCAACTGCTCTTTCGCAACAAACTAAGGTGAGCATTCCTCATGCCCTTCACTTTTCACCTCTGTAAGAAATAGGATTTTATCTCCTACTTTTCCCTCTTAAGGCTCATCACCTTACCCTATGGGCCTTTTTTACATAGCGGCCATCTTGGGTCTATCTTGGTTCTAAACACTAGCTGGGTAAAAAAGACCCATTGACACTTCTTTTGACAGACCCAAACTCAACCAAACCATCAAACTTGTGAATGTTCCTCACCCAGGACTCTCTCTCCCAGCCCTCCGAGCTCCATGTAGGCGTTCTGGAAGGCCTCCTTCATCTCTTCGTCCATGGGCTGCTCCTTGCCCTGGATCATGATGGTGGAGCAGCGGTCCAGGATCCTCTCAGGTGCGCCCTTCATCACCAGCAGGTAACGGTTGTCGTTGGGGTCTTCGGTCTCGTGGACAGAGAGCTGGAGTTGATGGGAAGGGAAGTGTCACAAAAGGTCAGGTCATGATATGTGTGGTATGTTTTTGTAATGGGGGGGGGGGTTCATTGATTTATGATTTTGTCATGAGCAGAGACTTTTGTCTAAAGCATCTTATAGTTGGTGTTTTTAGATGCCATGTCATTAAGGAGCATTCAAGGGTTTGAACCCAGAACCTTTCAGCTGGTACATAAACCCTATACCCTCTACACAGGGACGTGGCCGGGACGTGGCCGTTAGTAGCCACTAACCATCTCTTTCCTGTTCAATTTATCATCAGTGTATTCATCACGCCAAGCTGCAGCAGTTGCTGGTTGCCGGTTGCGGTCCCCTCACCTGGTACTTGTTGGTGGAGTTGAAGGGGATCTCGGCCACCTTCTTGTTCTTGTCCCTCATGACCCTGACGGAGCCGCAGCACAGCTCGATGCACTTGAGCAGGGCTGACTCGGAGGCGTCGCCGGCCACGTCCCTCTTCAGGATGGGCAGGGCGTCCTGGCCGCCCTTGAACTGGGCGCGGTTACACAGGGCCGCCACGCGGGCCAGGGACACCCACGTCACGGAGCTCTTGTCGAAGGAGGCGCCTTGCCGAAAAAGAAAAAACCCCAAGTTGAAATGCATGTGATCTTCGTGGTTTGGATTCGGTGTGTGTCTCATGAGGTAACAGTGTGGGGGGATGAGGTAATAGGTTGCAGCTCAGCTTAGCTAAAGTGCTTTCGTTCAAAGTGACTTTGTTCAGAGGCTGTGTCTGTAAGGGGGCACGCGGTGGACATTATGCCCCCGTTTGGGTGTCGAGTGCTCCACTCACCAGACTGGTCCTCGGTGGTGTCGGCTTCGTGGATCTGGTTGTCGAACCACATGTGGGCCACGGTCATCCTGTTCTGGGTGAGGGTGCCGGTCTTGTCGGAGCAGATGGTGGAGGTGGAGCCCAGGGTCTCCACGGCTTCCAGGTTCTTCACCAGGCAGTTCTTCTTGGCCATGCGCTTGGCGGTCAGGGTCAGACACACCTGCAGACCACAAACCACATGACGCAATGTATTTCAAAACACCTGTGTTGGCATTCTAGGCAAACCACCACCAAGTAAGTGGCAGATCTAGTCTGATAGTTTGAAATTGAGGCTTTATGTATTAAAAGATATATAATAAATATATTGATAATTACCATGCTAATAATAGCCTCAACTGTTGGTCATGTTTACATTTGTTGTTTGTTTTTAAATGGCTGCTAATCAAATTGTGCATATAGATATTATTACTGTTTGACTCAATTTGTTCATGTTGTGTACTTTCTGCCACTCGGACTCCCTCCTGCCTGTGGGCGGCTAAAGGTCCACTCACAGTGACGGTAGCCAGCAGACCCTCGGGCACGTTGGCCACAATGATTCCGATGAGGAAGATGACGGCCTCCAGCCAGGTGTACCCCAGGATCAGAGCCAGGATGAAGAAGCTGACGCCCAGGAACACGGCCACGCCCGTGATGATGTGGATGAAGTGCTCGATCTCCTTGGCGATGGGGGTCTTGCCCGACTCCAGGCCGGAGGTCAGGGTGGCGATGCGGCCCATCACGGTGCGGTCCCCGGTGCAGATGACCAGGCCGCGGGCGGTGCCTGACAGGCGGGGGGGGGGGAAACACGTGAGATTGAATAACACGTGAGATTAAATAACACGGGAGATTCAATAACATGGGAGATTTTATGGAATAATGTTATAGCCCCACTCAATGTGCAACTTACATTTGAAACGTTGGTGTTTTGTAATAGATAGATAAATAGATAGGTGTATAGATTGATTGATTAATTGATTGATTGGTTGGTTGATTGATTTATTGATTTATTGATTGGTTGATTGGTTGATTGCTTGATTGATTGATTGATTGAAGACAGATCAACCATCATTCATATTGCCATACTAACTGTGTCTCGTACTGTGAACTATCATACTGTGATACAATTACTGTTCAGCATGTATCCTATGAGCTTCCTTAACGGATCATCTGTCACAGCCACAATACCTTCAACACAGTTGGTGGAGAAGAAAGCCACGTTACGGGTCTCCAGAGGGTTGTCATGGGTACAGTCAGGTGACCTGTTCTGAGGCTCTGATTCGCCAGTCAGGGAGGAGTTATCAACCTGTCGGGATTAAGCACAAAAACATCAATTGTTTAGTTCCAAGGTGTGGGGTTACGGTGTCATTTGATGAGTCTGGAGGCACATGGAGTCCCTGTTTGAGTGTGTGCTCATTTGTGTGTCTTTGTGTGTGTGTGTGTGTGTGTGTGTGTGTGTGTGTGTGTGTGTGTGTGTGTGTGTGTGCGTGTGTACCTTGCAGCCGTGAGCAGACACAATCCTGATGTCGGCGGGGATCCTGTCTCCACCCTTCACCTCGATCAGGTCTCCGGCCACCACCTCCTCGGCGTTGATCTGCACCTTCTCTCCCTCACGGATCACCAGCGCTTGCTGCGGACACACAGTGGGGGGCCGCACCGTGAGCACACACACACACACACACACTGAGACAAACATCTCAGACGCACATCTGAGGGAGACGCTGCACTGAGAATGCTGCATTACATTCTCAATGTAATGCTGACAATGCAGGAGAACCCAGACTCCATCTCAAAGATGGCCGTGCGCTTCAGACAGGTTGGAACACCAAGGGACGACTGTGGGCCTTATGTATGCCTCTTCTCTCATTATGGAATATTAACAAATTAAGAAATAAAATAATAAAATAAAAAAAGAATGGACAAAAAATATATTGATACAAATATGGAATATTTATCTAGAGAGCAGGAGACATTCATTCAGATACAGTTTGGCTTCGTCTAGGCGTGTTTACCTGAGGCACCATGTTCTTGAAGGACTCCATGATTTTGGAGCTCTTTGCCTCTTGGAAATACGAGAAGCAGCCGGTGATCATGACGACGGCTGTGAGCACGATACCCAGGTACAGCTGCAGAGAGAGAGAGACAGAGAGACACAGAGAGAGAGAGAGAGAGAGAGAGAGAGAGAGAGAGAGAGAGCGAGAGAGAGAGAGCGAGAGAGAGGCTGTTTAGATCCAAGTGAAAGATAATACTCACACATATAGAGGGGGCAGGAGTGCAGCAGAAGAGGCTGAGGGATTTCGATTGGTCTGCGTGTGATGGATTAACTGGCCGAGGTGCTGTCAAGGTGAGACTGTGTGTGTTAATAAGGTGGCGATGGACCAGCTGTGTGGCTGTGAATGCACTCTGAGAGTGCATGTGAGGTGTGGGTGAAGGTGTGTGTGTGTGTGTATGTGTGTGTGTGTGTGTGTGTGTGTGTGTGTGTGTGTGTGTGTGTGTGTGTGTGTGTGTGTGTGTGTGTGTGTGTGTGTGTGTGTGTGTGTGTGTGTGTGTGTGTGTGTGTGTGTGTGTGCGTGTGCGCGTATGTATAAGTCTATGAAACGCTTGTTTGTGTGCGTCAATTGCAAGTCTACATGTGTGCGCGTGTGTGTGCGTGAGTACGCATGTGTGTGTCTGGATGCATGTGGATGCATACAGAGGTGTGTGTCTGTGTGTGTGTGTGTGTGTGTGTGTGTGTGTGTGTGTGTGCGCGCATCACTGCTCACATTGTCTCCTGCAGGGTCATCCTCGGTGGCAGCCTGGATGGCGTAGGCCAGGAAACAGAGGATGGCGCCAGTCCACAGCAAGATGGAGAACCCTCCGAACAGCTGGCGACAGAACTTGACCCACTCTGGGGTGGTGGGGGGAGGGGTGAGTGCATTGGGACCATCCCGGACCAGGAAATCAGCCGCCTTGGCACTGGTCAGTCCCTATTGGTGGAGGTGAGGAGGAGGAGGAGGAGGAGGAGGAGGAGGAGGAGGAGGAGGAAGATGAGGAAGAGGAAGAGTTTTGGATGAGATATGATATTCACACCAAACATATGTGACAATAGCGCAATATAAAGATACGGCTACAATGTTGTTGGTGCTGACATGTGTCATATACTTCAAATGGAGTCATAGTTATTGTCATAGGGTCCAATGACACCACGTTTTGGAGCCCTACCACCACCTAGTGGTCGGTTCCATGTATAGCATACTCTGTCACAATGAATTGAAAAAAAACCTCACCTGGACGATGTCGGTCTGGAATTTCCTGCATACCTCCTCTATGGACATCTTGTGTTCCGTCTGAAAAAAGATTCAATAAACATGTGAATTTCCTGTCTCTGGCCACAGCCTCGCTCCTGGCCTTACTGTCTGCATGCACATGCAGCAAATATAACGTGGTTCGAAATGTCTTTATTAAAAACCGAAATAGGCAATATCCACAGAGCAACAAAGTGACCTATTTTCTCGTGAATAACAGTATTTTTTTTTACATAACCAGAAAATAAACACTGACTGATGTCTGATTATAGAAATAGAACTGCATGCATGTCACCTGGAGAGTGAGACTATCGGGGCAGCCCGGTACGGCACCCCTGTGGCTCTGTGTCTTGTTCAAGAGCACTTCGGCAGGGGGTAGTGGGATGAAACCACGACCTTCTGACTACAGGTTCGCCACTCTTACCACCCCAGAAATCATCATCCCATTCTGCAGCACGGAAATCTCCCCCTTTCTCAGGATGTCTCTCTCTCTCTCTCTCTCTCTCTTTCTCTCTCTCTCTCTCTCTCTGTAGCTCACTGTGTCTCTGTCCCTCTCTCTGTCTCTGGGTTGAACTCTGGAGAAGGCCTCTGCCTCTGGGAACTACATATGCATGTCTTTGTGTTGACTGTTCTTTTGTACTTTGTTTTTGATGATTTGTATGATTGGATGTTTTACTTTTGTTGTTTGCATTTTATGAATGTATTTTTACTGCAAAATAAACAGCGACACAATGTGACAAATGTGACACATGGACAGAAACAGAAGTTGTAATGAATCTATCACAGACCGCAGCGTGTGCGAAAACAGGAAGTGGACGGAGAGTTGTACTCACGATAGGTACTTCCTTCTTCAGGTCATCCATGTCCTTAGCCCCCTTCTTCTGATTCTTCTTTGGGGAGCGGTCATCTTTGTCCTGTGTAGTGGCAACGCGGTAACTGTCTGACCGCCCATACTACAGACACACACACATGTTTTATACATGCTTTGCACTAGGTTAGCGAGATGTGGTGCCTGCCCGTTACACACACACACACACACACACTGTGTGTTGCTACCGGCCTGTCTGCCTGGACTTATGTGCAAGACGTTAGCGGGTGACTGTAGTGCTATGTAGTCATTGAGAAGGTGGTTGAGAGCGACTTTCAGATAATCTGTCGTTAAGGAGCAGATAGGGGGGAGGCGTCTCGTTCTGGTACGCCTACAGGAAATCACCACCTTCACCACTAGACTTCAACTAGCGAGACTCGCGACTAGTCTGTCTGCGAGGCATCAGCCGGCGGCTTTACGATGCACGGATCTGCGAGTAACAGCGTGCCATAAAGACATCCATCCGATGCCCTTTCATTGTCTCGACTGGCGGTGTGCCTTTGACAAGTCGGGCTGCCCTGTGGTTTGACCTTGGCAACAGGGAGCGTGCAGGCATCAGTCAGACGTGCCCTGCGCGGTGGGGGGGGTTATTTTTAAGACCCGCGTCATCAGCATATCATCAGCATATAGAGCACCATCTAAAATAGCGGATTATGGAATGTGTTACCCCGGTCTCTCCTGATTGCAGAGCACTACAGAGTCAAGAGTGTGGCGGGCGGCGCCGGCGCGGTACTACGCATGCCAGCCCGCGCTATTCTTAACCACGGCGCGCCGAAAAAGAGGCGTTTGATCCCTAATTGACTTTCCGTGACAACGTGACACCGGCAGACACGGCCGGTGTGATCTTGGCACGTGACTTCCTTCCAGGCCGCGTGCAGCAAGGTCCCCACCGGAGGAGCAACCGCACACACGCTAGCAGATGTTGAGTCATCAAAGGGCTTCCAATCACGTCCTGGTGCGTTGTACAGTCTTAAAGAGAGTTTATTCAATTGGATCCATCCAGAGACACTTTGATGTCAGGAAGATGAAACCCTTAACAGGCCTTTCATCGTACACGTGCATTCGTGCGCCAACAAACAGACACACACACACACACACACACACACACACACACACACACACACACACACACACACACAGGCCATGAATCTCATTATGGTTGTTATTGTACAGCACATCTATCTCCATCCAATGTTTTTTTGGTAATCATTTTTAGCATTATTCCACTTCCAAGTTATCACAATATAAACAGGCAGGCAGTCTAAACACACGGCAGTACCATCCATCACAACAGACTCTTCAGCCTCCCCGTGCCTGTAACCAGACCCTAATGTCAGGAAGGAGAGGAGCCTGACCACACAGCCTGATCGATACAAATGTTCCCTGATCAGAGGTCAGAGTGGACATGGAGATCCAAAGTGTCTCCCAGGAGGCACACTCAGGTCCCAGTTGGACAGGAACCACACTGACTCAACCCGGCCGTCAGAGAATCGTTTGTGGGGCGAATCAATCCCGTCCGCTGTATCATGACGGCTTTGCGTAAGGGGTTAGGGGTTTGATCGGGTCTGTCAGGGGTCAGGACCGCTACCCATTCCCAGTGACATGCCAGCCATTTATTTGTGAGGGGAGTGGACAGGAACGTCAATATCCTGAACTCATCATCAATAGCAACACTCTGCTTCGTTTAGGGTTGGACGTGTACCATATGGCAAAGGTCAAAGATCGACTCTAAAGGTTAACATTATATTGATCATTCTAGAGAGGTGGGTGAATTTAGCAGGCTTCTTTCCTGTGCAAAGTAAATTAGGAGATAAGGACATTTGTTTGGTGGGAATATTCCATGCCTGTATACCTTATATAAAAACCTTCAAAACCACACCAAATTGTGTTTTGGAAATATAATTTGGATGAATAAATAGTAAGTCTATTGATAATCCAAAACAAATAGCAATTGATTGTCATGTAAAAGTCAAACACACTGAAAACAAACATGTTATGCCCCCCAGCCTCTGTGGCAATATTGGTCTGAAATCATGTGCACACAGCTGGGATTTGCATAGGTTTTGTGCTTTACTGTTTGGGGCTCATTGTGGCGCTGTAAAGGATAGCGTGCTCATAGCGATAACAGCTAAATGAATACATTGATGTTGTGTTCAATAACACGTCTCCCCTGTTTACCATGTTTACAGTGACTTTGTGATTATTGTTTGCGTGTCATGGGAAGGTGAGCATGAAAGGAGAAGGTGTTCTTACTTACGTTTACATTTAGGGCATGTGCTTTTATCCAAAGCGACTTACAAAGAGTACATTTGTCATAAGAAGGTTTTACTACCGCAAGACCAGACAGGCCCGGGGAGTGGACGTCTGAACAGAGCAGCCCGGGATGCAACGGAAATGTGCCATGTGGGTTTATCATTTATCATTACTCATTTACAGTATTTTAAGCTCTGAGTGTATATTAAGCGCCATGTTGTTTTAGCCCTGTTACGGCACCTTGGCATGTCTGAATCACTATTTCGACCATGTTTAATCACTAATAAGGGCTTATAACATTTACGCTCTGGGAATCATGTCACATAATCTCCTGTGTGTGCTTTAAGTGTTTGGTGTTCTCCCACATGACACGCCTTCTGAACACAGGTGGGGGCGTCTGCAGGTAACCCAGAGCCACTGTGTGTGCGTGGGCTTCTGAGTTGTTTCCACAGAGAGCAAATAGAGCATGAATTATGCATATGAGATGTTTGAGTGTGCATTGTTAGCTCTGCAGCACACCTGCTCTGCGAAGCACATTTACAAAAGATGGAAATATGAAGTACACATGCACACGCACACACACACACACACACACACACACAATCATTGCCCGCCAGCGAGAGCTGCCTCTGGCATTGGAACATAATGAGAGACAGGTAGGTGAAGAGAGTATACTAGACATAGAGAGAGAGAGAGAGAGAGAGAGAGAGAGCGAGAGAGAGAGAGAGAGAGAGAGAGAGAGAGAGAGAGAGAGAGAGAGAGAGAGAGAGAGAGAGAGAGAGAGAGAGAGAGAGAGAGAGAGAGAGTAATAGAAAGTCAGGCAGTCAGAGAGAGAGAAAGTGAG
>OMKI01044717.1:0-10169 GCA_900302315.1 Phycis blennoides
TACCATGTAGGTTGTTGGTGACTGGAGTTTAACATAAAGCTGCTTTTCAGCTGGATGCCGAAATGCCGTAAGAGCTGGTGTGCTCCCCACCACCATTCCACTCAAACTGATATCAATCCTATTATATACGCCTGGTGCTGGGTGGTTACCAATTAGACAGAAACAAAAATACTACACCCTAGTGGTCAAACAAAACATACACACACAAATGGCTCCTACTCACCGGCCTCATCATTGTGTTGGTGTGTACTTACAATTACATAATTACATTTCAAAAGGAGCCAAAAAGGTCTATGTGCAAATCTTTTCTTTTTTTCTCATCATTGACCAGAGGTTACCGGCACATAGTCAATGTTGGGATCTGATCTTTACCATCAGTCCTTTTCTTTTCCTATTTTTAATACCAGTCCTTAACTACATGTCTCCAGTAACATGCAGAGCTTTGTGACAGGTCTTTCTAGAAAGCCTGTCTGGGTTTTAAGCTGAACTGACCGGACAACATCTTTCCTGTATGGAAAGGTTTTGGTCACTTTGCCCATCAGCCATGAACTTCTTGGAGCAGAAGGGTCCATGATAACAACAATGTCATTAACAGAGAAGTTCCTTCGTGGCGTTGTCCATTTTTGTCTTTCTTGGAGCAGTGGAAGATACTCCCTTACCCACCGCTTCCAAAATAAATCTGACAGATATTGAACCTGTCTCCATCTCCGTTTAATGTACAAGTCGTTTTCATCAAAAAGTCCAGGAGGAAGAAGTGGTTTGGCCTTCAACAGCAGAATGTGATTTGGTGTAAGTGTTTCCAGATCGTTAGGGTCATCAGACAGTTTAGTGATTGGGCGAATGGCGAATGGTTAAGAATGACTTCAACCTCACAGAGAACATGTTACGAACCCTAGCTCGCTAAGGGAAAAGGGAAGCAACAGACACAACCCAGCGTTAGGATTGAAAGTTTGATGGTGGTTTTATTATAATCCGACACTTTGACATTAAATTATAATTCACCAGAAATGGGCCGCTTGGTGCCATCAAAGAAAATAACCCAGAGCACTTCTAAAAAGGAAAACAATTACTAACCTAAGGACTACCGATGAGTGGTCCACGACCACAAATTGAGTAGTCCTAAAACAAAACTCTAGCTACTCTAGCTAGAGGAAAAACAAAAATACAAAAGACCAGCACCCCTTAGCCTAGTGTCTCTAAACAGTGCAAAAATCCTATCGTGTGGGTGCAACGAAAATCAGTTCAAAAGCGTGCTCTTACCCTGCGGCCCAAATCTGGGAACACATACACAAAATAGATCGTTACGAGCCCTAACATACAACAACCCAGTCTAAAGCCTACAGGTGTCTGCCCCGGTTTGTAGGGCAGACCGGCTTTTATACGCTTCCCCTCCGCTGTCGCTCTCCGGTTGGCGGAGCCCCGCACCAATCAGCAGCCGTGGCTAATCAGCAGATGGAAGGACCCGCCCGCTGGAGAGGCTCTGCTGTAACATAGGAGGGTTAGCGCACACAGAGGGAGGGGGAGAGAAGGCCGACGTCTGACAGCCGTAACAACAGTACAAAAACTTTCATCAACCAATGTTTTGCTGCTTGAGGATGGAGTACAACACCTTCCTTATGAGGCGAATGATCCACTGAGCGGATTCCGTTCCCATGCTCCACCATGAGCAGGGGGGTTAAATGTCCATTCTATTCCTCTTTGTTAAAGCACTTTGTATTTTGCTGTGATCCAGGTTTCTGAGAGCTTCCCTTAGCTCTTTCTGCTCCAACAAAATTTGTACCATTGTCTGACCTGAGGTTGGAGACTTGTCCACGTTGACACATAAACCGTCGAATGGCATTTATGCATGAATCTGTAGTAAGTGAGTAGGCTACTTCAAGATGTACTGCTCGACTAGTCATGCATGTGAAGATCACTCCATATCTTTTGACCAGGTTGCGCCCTCTCTTGTTTAGGTCCAAAATAATCCACCCCTACATTAGTAAATGGTGGCAAATCTGGCAAGATTCTTTCAACTGGAAGGCCCAACATTTTCTGTTCTCCAACCCTCCCCTGTAGACGACGGCAGATAACGCAGTCAGCAATGATTTTTCTGCAGGCCGAGTTTGCATTTGTAATCCAATAGGTTTTTCGACGGTCCCTCAGCAGATATATGATTACGTCCAGCATGACCCACTTGCTTGTGAATGTGTTGTAAAATAAGTTTAGATATGGGTTGATCCTTAGACAGAATTATGGGATGTTTCATTGCCTCAGGCATGGATGCCTTCCTCAGGCATGGATGCCTCCTACTCTTAACAGCTCATCTTGTTGTACGGGATCCAACCTGTAGATGTCACTGTTGGTCTGCACAGATGATGCTCCTTTGTCCAAGACATTTCCTGTTGAAATCTTCGCTGTTGACAAAGACGAACAATTGCCAATTCTGCATTGTGTAAATCATCCCGGGTCAATGATTGAACCTTTATCTTTGCTTTGCGGTTCTGCTGTCTTTTATTCTTATTGCATTGAGTTGCATTGAGTTGATTTACCTTGTTTTCTTAGCTCTTGAAGGAGATCTTTAACCTTCAAAAGCCAAGCCACTGAAGTTTTCAGTTTTTCCCAATCTGAAAAGTAGTTGAGAAGTTTGTTCGTAGCATTGGAACCATGATATCTTGTTTGATCTCAGGGTCATCCAAGGTGACAGCAGGTTTATTCACCTCCTGTTTTGGCCAATTCTTTTCATCAGTCAGCAGAAACTTAGGTCCTTTGAGCCATCGCTCATATTTTAGAAAATCATCAGCTGACAGTCCTCTTGAGGCCTCATCAGCAGGGTTCTGTTTAGATCCTATGTATCTCCATTGGTCCACCTCTGTAGCTTCGTGTATAACAGCCACTCTGTTTGCTTCAAATGTGTGGAATCTCTTTGTTTCACTTGAAATGCAATTAAGCACAGTTGTGCTATCGGTCCAGAAAACTGTCCTTCTTAATCATCTTGTCCACTCTGACAGCTAGCACAGCAGCTGTAAGTTCAGGCCTGGGTATTGTGGTTTGTTTTACGCGAGCAACTCTGGACTTTCCGACCATGAAAGCAATGTTTACCTCTTTAGAGATGCTTTCCAATCTCATAAGAAACAGTGCCATATCCATATTCACTAGCATCTGAGAAGTGATGCAGCTGTGCATTGTTTACTTGTCCAAAGTCCTTTGGCTTGATACATCGTTCCACCTTTAGCAGTGACATTTTCTGAAGATTTGTCAGCCAATGTGCTCATTTCTGCAAAAAGATTTGTGATATTTTGTCATCCAACCCAACCTTTGTTTTGCACAGCTCCTGTACTATCAGCTTGGGAGGCAGTGTGAATGGTGACAAGAATCCAAGAGGATCATAGATGGAATTAACCACTGTTACGGCCGTCAGACGTCGGCCTTGTCTCCCCCTCCCTCTGTGTGCGCTAACCCTCCTGTGTTACAGCAAAGCCTCTCCAGGGTGCGGGTCCTTCCATCTCCTGATTAGCCACGCCGGCTGATTGGTGCGGGGCTCCGCCAACCGGAGAGTGACAGCGGAGGGGAAGCGTATAAAAGCCGGTCTGCCCTGCAAACCGGGGCAGACTCCTGTAGGCTTTAGACTGGGTTGTTATATGTTAGGGCTCGTAGCAATCTATTTTTGTGTATGTGTTCCCAGATTTGGGCCGCAGGGTAAGAGCACGATTTTGAACTGATTTTCGTTGCACTCACGATAGGATTTTTGCACTGTTTAGAGACACTAAGGGGTGCTGGTCATTTGTATTTTTGTTTTCCTCTAGCTAGAGTAGCTAGAGTTTTGTTTTAGGACTACTCGATTTGTGGTCGTGGACCACTCATCGGTAGTCCTTAGATTAGTAATTGCTTTTCTTTTTAGAAGTGCTCTTTTATTATCCTGGGTTCTTTTCTTTGACGGCACCAAGCGGCCCATTTCTGGTGAATTATAATTTAACTTCAAAGTGTCGGCTTATAATAAACCACCATCAAACTTACAATCCTTACGCCGGGTTGTGTGTGTTACTTCCCTTTTCCCTTAGCAAGCAAGGGTTCGTAACAACCACTGACAAGATTCAACGGCGTGTACATGGACGACTTTCAAGTGCAATCTTGAACATGAACATGTCTGATTCCACACACCAGTGCAGCCCAAGAGCTCTTTCCACAGGTAAGTTGTCTTTATCCAAATTGAGCTCTTTGGATGCTTTAGAACGATCTTCAGGGATGCTTGCTATAACTGCTCGACTATTGCTCATCCACTTTGAGAGCCGAAAGCCTCCCTTTGCACATGCAGAAGTGAGATCTTGTACCATCTGCAAAGCTTCTTGTTTTGAAGACACAGACTTTAAACAATCGTCCACGTAGAAGTTTTGCTTGATGGTCTGTAGCACTTTGTCACTGTAATGAGCCGTGTTGTCATCAGCAACTCTCTTTAATGCATAACTGGCACAGCTTGGTGACGATGTTGCTCCAGAAATATGAACCTTCATTCTAAAGTCCACCAGAGGTTGTGTCACATCTCCATTATGCCACCACAAAAAGCGAAGAAAGTCAACATGCTTCTGAGACACTTTCACTTGGTGAAACATGGCCTGAACGTCGGCTATTATGGCAACTGGTTCCCGTCTAAATCTCAGAAGAACACCAAAATAGGAATTTGTGAGATCAGGACCTTGTAACAGCTGGCTGTTCAAGGAGGTGCCCTTGTAGCTTGCTCCACAATCGAACACAACTCTTAATGTTTTCTTCTTCGGATGATACACCCCATGATGTGGAATGTACCAGATTTTGCCTTCAGTGCCATTCAGTTGTTGTTGAGGCACCTGCTCCCTATAACCATTTTTAATCACGTCATTAAGGAAGTGGACATACTCCTGATGATATTCCTTGTTTCTCTGAAACTTTCTTTTCAAGCTCATGACACGTTGTTCAGCAATGCACCGATTGTTTGGCATTATGACATTGTCAACCTTAAAGGGTAAGTCAACACAGTAGTGGTTGTGTTCAAGACAAGTTGTGTTTTCCATAATCTGGAGAAATCTCATATCCTCCCTTGCCATTAAAGTTTCCTCACATGACGTTTTATTGAAGTCTTGATTCTATTGTGTAATCAACAGCTGCTCCACTTTATCAATGGAGATCCTATTAACAGTGACAGTAGGGCAGCCATTCTTCCCTATCACTTCCACTTTCTCTAAGTGGGCCGTTCACTACCCATCCCAGTAGAGTTCGAACAGCATAGGGTCCATCATTACAGCTGTGGATGATTTCCCATGGTTCCAAAAGCTTTGGGGCATTTGTGCCAATCAACAAATCCACTCCAACATCAAGCTTCGGAACTTTAATCTTTTGCAGATAAGGCCATTTTCTGAGATCTTTTTCTGTTATAATGTTGTGTCTTGTAACTGGCATGGCTTTTTGAGTGTGAACCTCAGGTAATTCTAAAAACCAGTTGTCATCATAACCAGCTACTTCCAGTCCAGTCAGAACATGAGTTTTTACAGTTTGTGCTTGTCCCATAGATCGCAGGAAAATGTGTGCTTGGATGCTGTCCATGTTTAGCTGTCTCATCAGGCGTTCTGTACAAAAGGTAGCCGAGCTTCCTGGATCCAGGAAAGCGTAAGTTGTCAAAAATTGATTACCATTTTTAGCTTTTACTTGCACAGGCACAATTGAAAGAACACATGCCTGTTTACCGGCCCCAGTACGAGCACAGGTCTGCTGAGGGACAACAGCGTTGTTTGGCTGTTCAGAATTTAGCTGCAATGTGAAGCATTGTGGGATGCTCGGAGTTGCATACATTACATGTTAAACGATTTTTGCAACTCTTGCTGACGTGACCTAGACAACCAAAACAAACGCCACTCTGCCTTAAAAGATCAAGTCTCTCACGATGCATCTTGTTCTTAAGTTGTACACAATCTTCTATTGTGTGATCCTCCTTACATATGCAACATGATGTAGTCTTGCTTTTTGATATGGAGAAGGCATGGGAGATCAGTGTTCCTGTAGACTTTATATCTGCTGAAATACGGACAGCTGACAGTTGCAGGATTTTTATTTCTGGTTGAACATTTTTAGAGTTTTTCCTTTAGATGTAGCAGTCTGCATGTCTTGTATGTTACCAAAAACAGGATCAGAGAGAATTTTGATCTGATGTTCTAGAAAATTGATCAAATCAGAGAACAAAACTCTGCTTCCACGTCTCCTGTAGGTCACAAGCAGCTGCTCTCCATCTTTCTCTTAATTTGTATGGAAGTTTCATCACAAGCTGATTCAGGTTTGATGGTACATTCATCTCTGCCATGTACTGTAGACTTTCCATCATATTACAGCAACCTCTCAAAAACAACACATGTTTGAAGAGAACCAACATCCTCAGCTTTAATTGATGGCCAACTTAAGGCTTTTTCCATGTAAGCTGCTCCAATCTTCATTTCATTGCCAAAGTGTTCCTTTAATAAATACTTGGCTCTGTCATAGCCTTGATCATTTTGCATATGATAGCAGCTTCCGATCAGTTCCCTCGGCTGCCCCCTGGTGTACTGCTCTAGGTAATACAAGCAGTCTTGAAGATTAGTGACTTTTTTTTCAACCCCCTGTTCAAAAGCCACGATAAAAGATCCATACTGTAGAGGGTCACCATCAAATATTGGTATCGTTCTAGGTGGAAGAGTTGCTGAGTGCTGCTGTTGAACTAATTGAGTAGTGACCCCTGTTCTGAATTTCATTTTCATTTGTGGAGTGGTACAAACATTGCTTGTCCTGCAGTCTTGTGGTGAATTAAAGACAGTTATATTGCCTCCCAGTGACCTTTGAAGGGATTGCATTTGTTGTATTGAAGTGAGATTTTCTGTTATTTGTGTTTGTTCATATTTCCTTTCCTTAGGACGTGCACCTAGCAGGTTTGAGGATGGTTGTTGTAATGGTGGCTCTGACTTTGGACTCTCATCTTTGGACTTTCATTCCATCAGATGGTGCAGAGCCACTTCCCACCACACTGCTTTCCAGTATGGCTATTTTAGCTGTAGCAGCAGCTAATTGGGTTTCCAGTTCCAGTTGTTCCTTTTGTCTCTTCAATCTTTCCTGCTCAAAATGCAGTTTTTCCTCTTGAGCTTCCAGTGCATGTTTCTTTTCCAAAGCAGCCAGGTGTTGTATTATAGAGCTGCCTTTTCAGCCTTTGCTCTTAAGCATGCAGAACTTGTGGGAGAAGATTTAGACTTTGATGAGGCCTGTGCTTTTCCAGGTGAAGAGACATTTGAAATACTGTCCTTTGGTTGAATGTCATCCTCCTTTTCAGACTCAGAACATTTTTGAGCATCCTTCATCCATTTATTTACATCATTCAATAAATTCATGTTTGCGTTAGTTTTCTGCTCAAACCATGTATGTTGCCTTTTATACTCCTTTATGCCTTTATACTCCTCAGGCAGTGGCATTTCCAACAATGCATTATGAGTTTCAGCAGCAGCAGCAGCATCACATAGCTTATTAAACTAATTTAAAAGGTTATCCACACTACATATAGTACCAGTTGTTATTTTGGCAGATAACAGATTACAAACCTGCAGGTTGATTTTGGATGCTTGGTTGAAGCTTAACCTCCAGTTCTTTTGTAGATTTTCCAGTAGAAGTGAAGCACCTTTTGCAGTAAATTTTCTCTCTTTTTTCAACATCACTTTTTGCAGCACACTCAGGAATAACATTTTCAACATCAGCGTTTTCTTCCATTTCCAAACTTTGTCATCTGTAGCACTGTGGGGTGAAGAGAAGAGGTATTTCCAAGATCCAAGGTTCCCCCATCCACGCAGCAGCCTCCTTCAAATAGTGCATTTTTCCTCCATGCAGGGAACAGTTCTTACTTGTGTTGTGACTACCAAAAAGAAACTTGATTAGTCACTAATGGTGGCTTGAGAATTGTTCTTGACTCGGTTTCAGGCAAAACAAAAGTAATTATGCAAAGGTTTCTTCTCTTTTGGGTGAGGTTCCCATTTATTGCAAAAACAAAGAAATAAAAAACAGAACATTACCATGTAGGTTGTTGGTGACTGGAGTTTAACATAAAGCTGCTTTCTAGCTGGATGCCATGATGCCGGTAAGAACTGGTGTGCTCCCCACCACCATTCCACTCAAACTGATATCAATCCTATTATATACACCTGGTGCTGGGTGGTTGCCAATTAGACAGAAACAAAAATACTACACCCTAGTGGTCAAACAAAACATACACACAAATGGCTCCTACAGTTAACATGAAATGTTAACCTTATTGTTTTTTTTTATAATGAAACAAAATCATTAAATGACTGAATAACAATCAGGAACCCTCATGTAAATGATTAAAAAGCCACTCAGTTCAACAATAAATCCTCACTCACTCTGGATTAGGGTAAGTAATATAATGTAAAATAAATTTGTTGTTGGTTGTTTCTAACAATACTGAGATCACGTGCTTGTATGCTACAGCACAGTACTAGACAGAATTAAACAGTTTCATAACCCATGAAACTCAGCTAAATGACATTTCTCAGTTCACACAATGCAAATAACATGCACACATGCTCTATATATAGACACATTCCCGTTTTGTTCTTTTATCATGAAAAAATAACAAGACTGCGAGTTTACGATCCCGGTCGGTGGCTAAAACACCACAAGGCTTTGCTAACTCACAGAGCTATGCTAATTCATGGAGCTATCTGCCAAAGCAGCACAGTACCCACCGAGAAGGAAAAGATTCAGATAGAGGCAAGGTTCCAAGGGTCGCTCACAGTGGTTCACTGGACACTCAGTGTGGCGACACTAGGGGTTATTTACCAAGTTATGTCAAAAGATCTTTTCTCTTATACTACCGACAACGCCACCTTGGGTTAGGGCCCAAGGACCCGTAGTAAAGGTCAATTACCAACTATTACGAAAGGACATAGGTTTGTTCAACCAGGGAGGGTAGGAGACGTAGTTCAATAATCATGTACAAAACTTTATTGTTTAAAATGAGCACAAGGTCTGGGACAAGAAAAAAAAAAGAAAAAAAAGGGAGCCCAACAGGAGAAGGGGGTACGAGCTGAGGCTTACCGGCTGGAGGAGGGGTCAACAAGGGGAAGTGACGTCCAAAAAGAAAGAGGGGAACACCCCATTCACACAGCAAAAACGTGATGTGCACACAAAATAATCTTGGATGGTAATCACACGCACACAGGGGACCACCACCACCACCGTCAGCCTCCAGCTCCAGGGAAAGATGAAAAACAGTTAACAGGGCTCAGTTAAAGAAAAACAAACAATATCCCAAAACATAAACCGGCTGACGAATGATCAATTAATAGGCTAAAGAATAGTAAATTGAATTAATCAGGAATCAACCAAACTAACGAAAAAGAAAATTAAGGAGTCTCTGGCCAGAGATATTAACTCCACAGTTAATCTTAATGAATCCATTTATAACACAAGTTTCCCTCCCAAATGAAAATTAAATAATTACAACAAACTAAACTAAACAAATTTACACCACACCTTGGCGGATTACGTTTAAAACACACACGCAAACATCCACACACACACGGTCCGAACAGGTGGCTGAGAGTCCCGACGGGGCTCGTAATGTCCAGCACAAGCGGCAGCCACACACACACGAACACACACCGCGCCACGTGCAGCAGCAGCACAAAACAGGGTCGGCAGCAAGACACGGGTCGGCCAGGAACGGCCGCCAGGACCCCGAACCAAGCCGGCAAAGCAACAGGAGCAGCGAAGTAGCAGTAGCGAATTAGCGAGGTAACCGTAGCTAAATAGCCGGGATTACTCAGTACTGTTCTTACTTCGCTGTGGTGTCCAATTCACTGGTTTCCAGTCCGGTCGGTTTGCGTCCCTACCAAAGAGGGGGAGGGGTGAAGAGGGTCGGCGCAGCGGGGGAGGACAGCCACCACACACCATGTGACCAGCAACTATAAGAGGGAGAGGAGCGGAAAGGGCTTGGCACCTGGCTAACAACAATTAGCAACGGCAGCTCACCTATGCTCCGCTCAACATCGGTAAACGACCCCAGTATGTTGCCACGACCGCATCAGAGATGCCGGATCTATGAAGAAGTTACGTTTGAATTAAATGCAACTTTAACAAGTATATACAACCAGCATGCTAAGGTGTAAGTGGGCGGGCCAAGAGGCAGG
>OMKI01044727.1:10920-23133 GCA_900302315.1 Phycis blennoides
ATCATTGTTTGATGCTGATTTCTGCTTTTTACTGTTATAGTTAGACTGAAGTGTTAGTTGTTTCTTACTAAATGTCTCCTGTTTCCCTTCAAACATTCTCAACTGTAAGGTCTCTCTCTCTCTCTCTCTCTCTCTTTTTCTCTCTCAACTATCTTGAGTATAACCTATATATACACCCTCGTTCACACACATCTTCAAACTAACCCTAAGGTCCATCCCTCTCCACTCATAAAAGTCTGGATTTAATCAAAATCTCTCTCTCTCCCTCTCTCTCTCTCTCTCTCACAGGGCATCCTTGGTTCTGGGTTCGCCCTGAAGGTCCAGGAGCAGCACAGGCAGAAGCACTTTGAGAAGAGACGTAACCCAGCCGCAGGCCTCATACAGGTGATGAAGCATCAGTCAATAATGTTTGAGCAGGTGCCAAGTGAATCACCCTGAACTTTATAGTCTACCAGTACAACAGTGCTTCATTAGCATTGGCCATATACAAACCATGGCATTTCAAAGGTTAATATGTGTGTTATGATCCAGTGTTGAGTTGTTGCTATAAGCGCAGCCCCTGAGCCTGTAGCCACTGAGCCTGTAGCCACTGAGTCAGCCGCCTTAGCAGCCACCAATCATATCCTCTTGGTCAATAAGCTAGCCACCTAGCCAACAAACCAAGCTTATTCACCAAGAGTAGGCTGGTTGGTTGCAATGCTACCAAGCATAGCAACGTCAGCCGCTAACATGATGTCCTTTGTGTCTAATGTTTTGGGCCAGGCCACCTGGAGGTTCTACGCGACCAACCTTTCTAGAACGGATCTCCTGTGCACCTGGGAGTTCTTTGAACAAACCGTAGCCGTCCCAATGTACAGGTACGTTCTGAACAGGTGGCCCTCCGAATGACCCTACCGCCATCGTAGACAAATGGCCGACTCTTTTACAAGACATCGTACCTTCATAGGTTCTTAGCGTGGGTGTTCCCAGTGGGGAATCAAACCCCTAACCCTGGTGCTGTTAAAGCCACGCTCTGCCTGTGGAAATGGACCGGACCACCGGGTCCTATGCTTGGCCGTGTGGAGCCGTGTAGAGTGTAAATGTTTCATAACTCATGAAACTGTTCAATGTCATCCGTTTTGAGAATCAAAATGTCTTCTAAAAGAGATTTGAACCTCATTGTGTGGTCCTCTGGTGGTCTTCAATGTATTTCTTTGGAAACAAGACATGGCCTGGCCTGAGACATATTGACCAATCAAACAGTTATATATGAAATAGGAAAATAATTCCTCCCGATGGGAACCTGTCTGTCTGATACAGTTTTGTGAAACATTACTCTACTGTCTTATTTCAAGGTTCCTGTGAGGAAACATGGCAGTACCACACCTCCACACGGATATCCATCCACTTTATTGTGCTGACAAAGTCGTTGAAATCCTGATATTTAAAACCGTATTGGATTTCAAATCCATTCCTGGAAAGGTTAAATTCTGTCGTCAAGGATCATGGCTTTTAGGATTTTAGCTGAGATAGCGTTAATGGAATGTGTTGCTAGCCGTGTTTGGGCTAGCAGGACGTCTGAAAAGACATGATTCCAGTAACCGTATGCGGTTGTCGTGATGCTTGTTCACTATCCAGGCCTGCATTGCGTGTTCAGTGTGATTTTACACAAAACGTTTTTTTATATGAAAATGTACGAAAACAGCAGAAAGTACACAACAGTAGGCCTAATAAAAAAAAAAACCCAGATCCAATTTATTTGTAAATAAAAACTACAAACATATACAGAAAAATATATCTTCACAACAGTAGTGTAACTATAAATGCAAATAAATCTATCTTTTTGAAAAAGCAATGTAGTTCCATCATTCTATAATCGTATTTCAGTTATATTACAGTTGAGGTAGACATTATAGGCAGGATATGGTACATTATTGAAACTTGACATGATTGACGAGCGTACATAATAGACCACTTCTAATTTTACTAATGCCAACTTTGCTATCGCACCCGAAACCCGACGAAGGAAAGCAGCTGACTTGGAGCTGAACGCTGTGATCTGTCTCCCTGAGAGAATGAGTGGCTGATCTGCAGCCACAGACCGATGGAAGAGATACAGCCCCTTAATATAATTACCTCGCCAGCGCTCGGGGCCAGCACTGAGCCCAGAGAAAGCCCACCTAATGGGATGAGAAAACGATCTCTCTGTTTCAGACTCATCCCGCCGCTGAATCAGCTGGACCTTCTGAGGAACCTGAAAGGCAAGACGTTCAGGTGGGGATGGACACCTCTATCACTAACTCTACTGATACCACTACTAATACCACTCATACTAATCCTACACTACTACTACTACTACCACTACTACACTCCTTCTAAAAGGAATACAAAAATAGTTAGTAATATATATTAGTAATATTCATAATAATTCATATGAAAAAAAGATTCATGATTAATAGTGATTAATAGTGAGTCATCTAATGAATTAACCTATAGCGTGAGTAAATCATTTAATGACAAAATATCTCCGCTACATCTCCATAAGCAGTGTAGCTACAGACTACACAGTTGCCTTTAATAACGTGTTATTAAATAATTAATTACCCAGAAATATGAGTATAAATCAACAACTATCGAGTTACCCGGCCTGGCCATTTTGGGCATCTCGTCTCCCGTAGGAATACACTTATACATTCAGGGCGAGAAGCAATGCCTCATGGGTAACCAGACACGAAAATCAAACACAGTGACATCACCGCCTTTGGTAAAACAGGTGACCTCATGGGACACCAATGTGAGCCAATCACAGACCAGAACAGTGTGACATGTGCTTGTGGTCATCTCTTGTGGTTTGGTTTTCAGTTACTTGACAAGAAGTACTGTAGGTGTGTGTGTATGTGGTTTTTCTGTGTGTGTGTGTGTGTGTGTGTGTGTGTGTGTGTGTGTGTGGTAGGATAGTCTGGTAGTTGTGTGTTTAGGGTGAACCCAGAGCTCCTCAATCTGTAGGCATCATTGAGCCAAGATGTCACCAGAAATGTCTAAGTGATTAAATTGTAAATTTGATGTGTGTGCGTATGTGCGTGTGCGTGTGTGTGTGTGCGTGTGTGCGTGTGTGTGTGTGTGTGTGTCCTACACAGGAAGGACTCCCAGTCCCAGCCAGATGCCTCTCCCAGGTCTGTGATGTGATTGGTCTATTCTCAAAAACCCTGCCCCCTGCCCTCTCCTGGCGACGAATCAGCTCTGCTCTTAGTTGCTGCTGAGACTCTTCTTGGGGGAATGTATGTGTGTGTGTCTGTGTGTGTGTGTGTGTGTGTGTGTGTGTGTGTGTGTGTCTGTGTGTGTGTGTGTAAGTGTGACAGTAGAGGACTGAATCCCGGAGAGTAAGTGATCCCCACTAGTTAACCCTCACTAACCAGTTGTGCCGCGGATACTCCCTGTAGTAAATCTGCTCCTTCAAGAAGAGTCATGCTGCGTTCCCCACACACACACACACACACACACACACACACACACACACACACACACACACACACACACACACACACACACACGCACACACACACACGCACACACGCACACACACACGCACGCACGCACACACACACACATGCACACAAGCACACACACACACACAAAACACTCTCTCCTCTCCTACAGTACACAACACAAGCCTGCCATGGCCACAATGTAACACAGCATATCATCTGTGCTCGTCACAGTGGAGAGGATAACAAAGCCCAGTGTTTCCTCCTAAGCACCGCATCGCTGGTCCCTCTCCTGGTAACACGTTTATGATAACCAACCCTTTCCTGATACGCAATGAGTCCGCTGCCTCTCATCTCCCCAAATAAGCCGTTTCCAGTCACTCAAACCATGGCAGGGAGGGCCTGGGAAGGACGGCCAGCGACAGCAACCCCAGAGCCAACGATGGTTTCGGCGATGGCTTATTTGCTATTATAACGTGTTACCGGCCTCACAGTATGACACACACGCCTTGTTCCTCTGCTGTCTCACCCTCTCTCCCTCCTACTGCCTACCACTGCAGTAATGAACACGCACACAGAGACACACTCTGTGGGTGCTGCCCAACAACTCTTAGGTACGGTTGGTCGCCAGCACTAACAACCGAACTGCAAGTACTGTGTGTGTGTGTCTCTGTGTCCTGTCATTCCTGCCTCCGTCCCCTTCACTTACTTTACAACCTTTGTTTGTTACTCCAAGTAGACACCTACATTCCACTGGGAAAACAAAGAAAGTAGCGAAGGTGATAAAGGACCCCTATTTTACCCCCAGGTGTGATGTGATGTGTTGCTCAGGCGTGGTGTGGTGTGATGTGTTGGTCAGGTGTGGTGTGATGTGATGTGATGTGATGTGTTGGTCAAGTGGGACATGATGTGATATGTTGGTCACCAGACTCACCGGTGGACTGTACCATCTGGGGTGGAGCCTCCCATTTGTGATGTCACTAAAGCAATATCCCAGGAGAGGGAGTGCTGATATTCAGTATAACAGCCTGCCCACATGTTTCCCGAAGCGCCATTCATTAGTTAGCAGTCGTGTCAACAGATTAGGATTTCTTTGTTAATTTATTTATTCCTTTATTTGGCGCCGTCAACACAAATAGCTCTGCAACTGGACTGGGACTGGACTGTTGCCCAGCAACACGTAAACATCTTCCTGCACAGGAGCCTGCCACTCTGTGGAGGTCTGCGCGTTAGCATTGGCCAGCTACTTTGTTGTCCTTTGTGTATCATGTACAGTTATCTGTTTGTTTCCATTTATTGTGCAGCCAGTGAAATAAGAGTCTGTTGACGGTCACTTTGGTGTCCTGTGGGATTGTGATGAGTTCACAGTTCACATCGTTAATGTGATAAATGGTTATTAGAAACATCTGTAGAGTGGAGTCCCAGTGTTGTTATACTCTATATCAGTACTCTTGGACTGCCTCTTTAAATTACTTGGGAGGAACTAATTATTGTATTATAATCAACAACAATAATGATAATTTTCACAATCCTGTGGTAAAATATGGGCCCTTATTATAAATTATACAATACACAATATCATAAATCCATATCATGGATGGTATGGAGGCCAATATTTCCGTCAAATATGTGAATAGATGTAACATTTAACCAGCAGTAAAAATAGGGAAGAATAGGGAAGAATAGGGAAGAAATCCATCATGGAACTCAAGGGCTTTCCATATATAAAAACTCACATTTATAAGAATATTATTTTTTAGAAATGTCTACATTAATCAGGAGCCGTGCGATAATTAAACAGATCCATTTGAATACCTTTAGTTCATTTGTATCGTAGCAGTGAATTAGCCCGTCCATTATCCTTGTTTCTGATGTCTGGTGCCCTTGTATTGTCTTTCAGTCTCCTTGTTTTGATGTCTTTATGTCCCTTCTTTGCTTGCTAACATTTTGCCCAGTTGGTCCTGATAAACGTCTGCTGGGCAGCTTGTGATGCATACTGCTGAGCCCGTAACAATACCTTTCCTTTCAACAATCACTACTTTTTACGCTCAGGAAATCGAGGGTGATTCTGACGTGCATGACTTCTGCATAGAGAGCTGTCCTTCTGAACCCCCGACAGCCCCCCCCCCCCCCACATGCATGCTTTGCTTGTTGCTTCATGCCACCTGCCTGACCCTTGCTGCTCCGGGGTGTTCCCACACGGACAGGACTCCGTCAGGGTCACCACGTTACACCTCTTGTGCGTTTCTCTCTGCCGAGGTGAGTTCAGCCATCAGACCGGTGCCGAGGAGAACCAGGCCGCACGGCCGCCGGGCCACCAAAGGCCAGGCGTTGCGTTCGCGGGACGCAACTCTTCCTCAGCGGTTCTTTTGTTGATGCTTCCAGAACCCAATCGTTCCTCCGCCATTGAAGGGAAGAGAGAACCTGCGGCAGGGAGTGAACTTAACGCTAACAGCAGCCAATGTGCCGTGTTCTTTAAGAATGACTCTCGAATCGGACTACTTTTAACTCACTTTATTTTATGATTTATCTGTTCAATAAACTGCGGAGCACAGGAGGGAATGAGTACTAAAATACGCGTAGAGATACACCCAGCTTCGTATACATACACGTGTTATTCCGCGGGATCACATGTATAATCTTTTGCTGTCATGGCACATTAATCAGTACATTCTTAACCTAGCACACCTTATTGCATAGCTTGTCATGATTGGTACATTCATTGTTTTGTTTTTAATATACTTCACAATGAGGCGGTCGCAGTGGAAGGCGTAGCATTGGTACCGCTGAGGGAGCCCTGCGTTGCCGTTGCCCTGGTCACCACTGGAGCTACGATTGGCCGTAACTAACATTACAACCAACCGGGGATTAGCCCTGTTAGCTTATGAAGACGGTAAAGACAATCCTACCGCTGGGTTGAACGGTGAAAGACTCAGTGGAGTTGCAGTGTCGTGTTGTGAGTGTCAAATACGGACTGAAATCAATCGATGCACTCAATCTGACACCCGTTTGCCCCCTCAGTCGAAAGGCGAGCTTGAAGGACAAGGTGTTCCCCAGCCCGGCGAAGACCCCCCTGGCCAAGGGCGGGGCGCCGGCGCCCGGCGCGGAGGACGGGGCGGAGGCCAGCCCCAGCAAGGTCGGCAAGAACTGGAGCTTTGCTGACAAGAACCGGGGGCCCAAACACTCGTTCCGCGTCCGCGGAAGCGCCTCGCGTCAGAACTCAGAGGGTAACGGGTTTCCACTGCAACATGTAGAACATTATTGGAATCATCTTTGTGATGTGATTATAATTATTTTTACACCAATAATTATAATTTATTTTAGGAAAACAATCTGTGTGATAATGCTTCCTCTGCCACACAGCATTCAGATTCAGACTTGTTGGCTTGCTGAGTGCTAGTGTATCCAGCTACAGACCAAATACTGATGCTGCCTAATTGATGGCTTCAATTATTAAGTGTTTGGGTGCGTTCATGTTGTACATTCGATCATCTCACAAAAATGTCGCTCACAGAAAATTCTCCAACATTTGTATATCAGCATCCGCATCATTTATGCCTAATATTAGTGGACGTAAATACATATAAAAGAAGATTTAAAATCAAGGTTTTCTTTAGCTTAACAAAGTGTTTTTGTGTGCTATTCATTCTGAAGATATTCCTTTACCCCAGGGTTTACTAAGTAGAGATTCCAACACCTTCCTGATAAATGGATCGTTTGGTGACAATACCACTGATTTCCAGAAAGCACAGCCACATTCATGGTTTCATCCAACCAACTGTCAATCACTTTCAACAAATACACTCCTCCCCTTTCTCCTCCATCCCTGTTCCTCTGTGCTTAAGGGATTCTCATTAGATGTTTCTCCTTCTCCTCCTTCGTGGCATGTTAAAGTGCTGATAGAAATGCAGGACGAAGACTTTGGACTGAAGCGTACTCCAGGTTAGCCAAGTCCTCCTCACCAAGACTCTTTAGATTGGCCCCTGAACCCTTTATGTAGTCATTTAAACCATACATGATGTAGGTGCAAAAAAAAAACATGGAGACGCCAAATCTTTCGGACAGCAAACCGAGAACCACGCGTTGGACTCCCGAAGCCGTTTGTTTGAGCCTAAGCTATGTGCCATTGTTTGTTGTCGCATCAGCCTCCATAACAAACTCTCTCACGTCTTTCCTCTCCCTTCTCTTTGCAGCAATTGAAGGTTTAATAAGTAAGACATTGGGGTACTTATTTGGCTGGCTTCTACCGGTATATGAACAGGCAACGAGCAACATTGACTGGTGCAGGAAACATGCATGAAAAGAACCTGGTTTGTTGACTGCTTGACTTGAACCGACTTCAATTTGAATAGGTCACAGTGCTTAAGCATGTCATCTTAGAGTGGTTAGATTAGCTTTTATCTTGCTATGCTAACTTTCTTCATGCTAACTGCCCATGCTTATTGCTAATGGCCATAACTGCAATGCATTAAATTGCATTGACACTGCAATATATAATCAAAATCCCCAAGTAGGTTCAAGTCAAGAGGTGCCAAGGAAAATAATTAATGAACACCAATTGACAAATACTAAAAAACAACAACACTGCTTTGGCTTGCATGGAGATAGCTCCCTTTCTCTATTGATATTGTAGTGTAGATACTCCTGCCTGTATGCATTGTTCCTTACAGTTTCTGAAAATAAATTACTACCCTTTGCCCGCAAACCTCTAATGTTGATAATGGTAAGCGAAAAGTAGTTAAGTGAGTAGTAGAGAAGAAGTAAGAGCTGTATTCCACAACCCTATCCTTCAATTCTGCACCCAATCTCTCCCTTTGTTCCACCATGATCCCAAACAATTCTATGGTCGCGTTAAACTAACGCAATATTACCGTATACTAACCAACATGCATCTTTAATTCTGAACCTTTTGAAACCAAAAGGGCCATACATCAAGTTATGGCTTTGCTTTGTCTGCTTCCCCTGCCAGCCAGGTGGGAACCAAGACACACTGATCTAGAAGTGTCCTTGTCTTTACTCCATAGAGGCCAGTCTTCCCGGAGAGGAAATGGGGGATGATAAGAGTTGCAACTGTGAGTTTTTTAGCCAAGAACTATCGCCCGGCTTAAAGGTCACAATCAGAGCTATCTGGTAAGTGTATTGTCAGAAATATCATACACAACTGTGTTTATCAAACTATTACAACCTCAAACATCAGCATTTACGTTATATAAAAGCTTCAAAATGGCTCTAAGCTACAGAAAACACAGAGACAGTGTCTGTGGACCCGCCCTGTTCTCGCCCTGTTCCCAAGGCATTCCCCAAGGTATTCTCCATTATTCCAAGGTTCCGCTTGTTTTTGTAAGGTCATGTCGCTTCCTAGGTGCGAGTGGGATTCATAAACAACCGCAACTAAAGTAAACTTTTTTTTGTGACAGCCCAAAGTCGTCTAGACGGTGGGCCGCCCACCCCTGTCACTTGTCGCCTGGGTAACAGCTGACGGATGGATGGGGACATGGGGACAGAGAGACGGGTGGATGGATGGGGACATGGGGACAGAGAGACGGGCGGATGGATGGGGACATGGGGACAGAGAGACGGGTGGATGGATGGGGACATGGGGACAGAGAGACGGGCGGATGGATGGGGACATGGGGACAGAGAGACGGGCGGATGGATGGGGACATGGGGACAGAGAGACGGGCGGATGGATGGGGACATGGGGACAGAGAGACGGGTGGATGGATGGGGACATGGGGACAGAGAGACGGGCGGATGGATGTCTCTCACACCCGAGTGATTGTTTTTTTCATCAGCATCATGAAGTTCCAGGTCGCCAAGAGACGATTTAAGGAGAGCTTGCGTCCCTACGATGTCATGGACGTCATCGAGCAGTACTCGGCGGGCCACCTGGACATGCTGTCTCGCATCAAAAACCTGCAGTCCAGGCAAGTCTCTGTCCAGGGTCCTCCCAGCTTCCTCTAGCGCTGCCTTCAAGGGTGGCCACGCTGAGGGCACTGCTCCGTACGTGAGTTGTGGAGGAGGATGTGGTCCGCAGCATCAACACCGTCTCTGTGAACAAAATCCTGGTGAAGTTGGACCACGGCGGTCGATGGTCCAACTCTCTGGGATTTTGTGGCGCTATCAGTGTGGATGCTGCCGACCGCGCTACTCGCCAACGCCCGCACGTCACCGTGCTCTCGCTGGAGATAGCAGACCTGACACAACGTGTTTAGGAGAAGTGTTTCAAACCCATGAACAACGAAGCCCTAAACCAAAACCCGTGCATCAAAGTCCAAAGGCGGCGCCAGCCACAGGCTATTGCAATTGCTGTGTTTTGATTGGACAGATGTTGACGGTAAGCGATGTAACCGGCGTCCCGTTTCCCAGCGGGACCGGAGATGGTCCCGGGTGGCCCCGCTGGGTTGCCATGGCTCCCGAGCCTTTAAGATCCATAGAGTTGAGCAGCCGTGTGCTGTAACCCGTGTCTTTTGTTGTCGCCCCTGGATACACACATGTTGCAGCACATCATCCAACCGCCTGTTTCATATGTGAAATGTCATGTGTTGTATTCATGAATTGTAACAGTGAACTTGACTTTTGACTATGAATATGACCCTGAATCCGATGCTCCAGCTATGTATTCTCTTCGTAATGCTCAGTAGTAAATCTCCATTGTTTATTCAACCTACATTGTCGAATGACTTCAATCACGTTTGACAATGGAAGTCATATAATCCAACAATGAAGTATAATAAGTGTGTATATCCATGTGGCACATAAATATACACTTCATTCACAGACCACATTACACCGCCCCATCTGTCCTGTATGTATGTCTGAACTATATTGGAGCTTAATCCCATTGTCTGGATACACTCTATATTTGAAGCTTATTTCTCGTGTTCTGTTGACATTGTTCTTGCTTCATTTGGCACTGCACTCACATGGTCTGTTCGTGTCCTCGCCAGGATAGACTTGATTGTGGGGCCGCCTCCCCCTTCTACTCCTCGACATAAGAAGTCCACTGACGGCCCTAGGTTAGGGCCATAGACTGCAACTCGGTCAATAAATACCTCCTTTAATCCTGTGTTACCTTTACCTGCCTCTAGTCGGAGTTTGAAAACGTTAACATGCTGCTCTTTGGTTTGGTCTACCAAAAACCCCTTTTGAATCTCGGCTAAGGGCTTGGTTTGTTGCTGCACAATGTGGAGATACGTGCTGGAATGAATGCAGAGTGGGCAGGGGAAGATCGGTATGACGTCCCAACGACTTGGACTGTGGGATCTTTGTACATTTGTTTGTAAAAAAAATAATTATTAAATTATAGGCCTTCAAAAATTGCTCTAGTTTATGATACAAACAAGATAGTTACTTGTTAGTTACTTTTAGGTACACACACAAAAAACGTTGGGGTCTCCATAATCTTTGACCTTTTGCAATATATGAAGAGCTAAGATGGACCCATTTTAGCTGAAGCTCCTTCGGAGGAGACAACTGACACAAGGGTGAGTCGAGAATAGTAGAATTTAGATTTGAGTGTAATGTTCCTTAAATATAACAAGCTAATGCTGTTCCTTGAAGGTCACAAGCTAATACTGTACCTTTAATGTAACAAGCTAATACTGTACCTATAATATAACCAGCTTATACGGTTTGTTTAATATAACAATATAATAATATTTAATAAGCTAATGCTGCTCTTTTATACAATGAGCTGATGCTGTTCCTTTAAGGCAACAAGTTAAAACTGTTCCTTTAATGTATTAACGAGCATTACCTCATTAATATGTGAATGCTGGTTAATACACTTATGTTCCTTGATAACTTAATGAGCTGATGCTCTTCCTTTTAAGTTAACCAGCTGAGTCCAGTAGCTTCGGTCAACAGGGGTTTGACAGTGCCAGAGTTTGCCTGACAGAGCTCCCCCTGCAGGATGCAACGGATATGACGCATGAGATGCACGATAAAGAGTGCATGGTGGTGCATTTTGTCTTCCATTGAAACAACAACTCTCTCCTCTCAACACAGTGAATGTGATGCCTGTGATTGTAGCGCATGCCTCCACATGACCCATAACCAAGAGTCACACAGCCACGGCCAGTTCATTCGATGCTGTGATTTGTTTGATTCTCAAACATTTACTAACATGCTTCTCCAAGCCTACATGCCATTTCAGTGTTGCTAACCTTTGTCGTGTCATCTCAGCGGAGGTGAAAAGACTGAAAGGAGTTTGGGGTTCATCTGCAGACCCAGAGAGCTAGCTTCTGGATGGGTGGGAGGGGAAGGCCCCTGGTGCGGGCGGAAATGACATGGCATAGGCCCTGTGCAACGTAGCTGCTATTTAGCCCCTACATCTCGCCTTACGCACTTTAGCTGCTATCTAGCTGACATACAAGCCTGTTGTATATGTTGTGTGAGGACTCCCTAAATGATGTTGTGCTATGCCTACATTCCCTCACTTCATACCATAACCTGACCATACCTAACAGACATAGGCTCATAATCACAGTTTGGGACTAAACCCAAGTCAACATGACCATATCTATACTATCTATCTAAATAGTGATATTCTCAAACATTATACCCACCCACCCAACGCCCTGAGTCCTGATAATCTATTCATGTACAAAACAGTACATGTGTGTGTATGCAGGTATCTCTACATACACGTCCACACGCATACAGCCTTTCACCAGCCATGACTTCCACCCTCCCTGGTGTGTTTCCAGCCCATCGGCTCTCTCTCTAGAGGCTAGCCCGCTGGGGG
>OMKI01044737.1:5000-14143 GCA_900302315.1 Phycis blennoides
CCACCTACACACCTCGACACAGACATGATGAGGGCTACAAGTGGAAGAGTCCGACCGGACGGAGTTTCTGAACCTCGATGATCTATTTCTGGCTGTTCTATTTATTTCTCGACTGGGCTACCGGTATGCACAAGTCCTCTATCGGATTGCATAGCCCTTCTGGTGATAAAAAAAAAAAAAAAAACCCGAATGAAATCCTAGGAAAAGTTCGTATATGTCCGATAAGACACCGGTTTGTTTTGAGTCTATACTGACTGTTGCTGTCTATGAATGAAATGTCAGGTTGCTGCAGCAGTGCAACCAGGAACAATCATGTAGGCTAAACAGGCCCGGGGGAATAACACAAGATTATTGTATTAGTAGGCCTATCTGGTTAGCACATGTCCTTTGCCGTTTAGAGATATCTGATGAGCAATTCATACAACACCCACAGTCGGTGCTTTTTTCTTTCATGTAGCCAAACGATTAACATATGTATCGACGACCGTCACAAACAATTGAATAGCATTATCCATGCTTGGCCTATTCAATAATATAGTAGGCCTATCGTCTCGTTAAGAAAAAAAAAAATCGCAACCACTCAATTCAAATAAACGGGGAAGAAATTAAACACTTACTGACCTGGTTCATACTTGAGGTAAAGTATGGACACGATGTAATAAGCGAGGTCAAACACTGGAAACATCCCCATTTTAGAGAAAGTCTGGGCAATGTCGCCCAGATTGAGAACTCCCAGCACGTCCATGTTTCCAATGAGTAGATTGCTACTGTGAAAATTATATTGGCTATAAACTGCGCACTTGTAATTGTGTTCCCCTCTTCTTCGGCGACTCGCCACGAAGCCCCAGTCTTCCCGAGTAGAAGCGCTGCCACTCAAGGCATCCTATTAATACCCCGCATCTGAACGGTCCCCTCTTCTCGCCCCAGACGGCTTCTTGTTCCCTGGTCTTATTGTAGGCGATACCCCCCCACCCCTACTCTCACCACTCGTTGCTTTGTTACCCCGTTAAGTGCACGTAAACAGCGCCATATGCGTTTGTAAAATCCTTATCCATGCCTTTTGAATTGATGGGATATCTTATACACTGTAGGCGTCGTCTGTCGTTAACGTCTAGCCTCTGTTGTTGTTGCAGCGTCTTTAAGATGCGGTCGCATTTCGTCGTCGCGACGTAGGGTCCAATAACTAAATGCATTTGATGCGTCAAATCCATGATGAATCGCTACCCGACCAGTGTACTAGTCAAGATTATCTAATAAAGCGCAGGACGGAAATAAGCGTCCCGATATCAAGGCTAAATAGGCTAATAATGTAATTAATTTAGGTGTCTTCTAAATATAAGAGAAGACAATGAAGAAAAAGATCAGATTTACACGATCAGATTTACACGTATAAACGTTCAATACCAAATGTATTAAGGTATCAATTAATTAAATGTCAATGGGGCAATATGCGTCAGACCATAGGTATATTTAGTTCAAATCGGTTTTGATTTTTTTTTAGGATGTATTATTTTGTATGTTTTTATTGTTATTATCTGTTATTATCGGTGTGCCTGGGTTTTTTGTGCGGGTTGTGGTCGTGAAGCGCTATTGGTCACTCACATGTTACGTAGGCGGAAGCGGATGTTGTGAGTGTCTGTGATGTGGACAAGATGATCGGAGATCTGTTGATATTCGGGTAAATAAGTGCATTTATTTTGACGCCGCGATATTTTTAAACCAACTATCTATTGTGTGTATCAGTGTTAATGCTAATTGTGTTGTGTGTTTTATCGGCAACCCCGAGGTCTTGCTGCCACCTCATCGGTACTGCCTATCGAAGTAACACTTGTCCTATAGCACGACTCATTTCATGTATTGCTTTGTTTTTGCCTTGTTTTAGGACTCTACTCATAAATGCAGGCGCTGTGTTGAATTTCAAACTGTGAGTGCTACCAATTATATATCTATATTTATATATGTTATTTATATATGTTGGCATCGCTCGATCGTCCGTTTGTGAAATGTCATGGTTATTTTTTCAATGTGGAGTCAGACTAATGCGTTGTTTTACAGCAAGAGGAAGGAGTCCCAAGGATTTGGAGACGATGGCGGGGGACCGAAAACGGGTTAGGCCTACGTTTATTACTGAGAGAGGTTAAATGTGTTGGGCAAATGCATATTTAACAAAACGGACTTTTGTGAATGTGTGTATTCCAGGTGACAATATTAGAGAGTTTCTGCTCAGTTTGCGGTACTTTCGAGTCTTCATTGCGTTGTGGAACATCTTCATAATGTTCTGTATGGTCATGTGAGTATTCTTAACGTTATAGGCCTACCTATTTCAAACTTTTTATGAAAATGTTTAGCAGTGTATCATGTTGCATTAGCCTGTAAATGTTATTCAGGCTACCATTACCAAGTTGAGTATTCACCTCGCCTCAATGTTTTTGACTAGCGCTGATATATTGAACTATAGACTACATGCTATAACTGTTTCTACAATACTGACCAGATGAGGGAATCACCAAGTTACTTTGGTGCACTTCTACCCAAACTAATCTAATATGACACACATCTTAAGCCAGTGTGGTGTGTGGCTCTAGTTGAAACCTAGTTAATGCAACAAACCAAACTAGTTTGTTATTGGATAATATATGGCTTCCTCCCCTAAATAATAAAGTGAGGACCCATACACTGAGTGATTGTTTGAAATAAGAATATTGTGACTGTTCCTTCATTCTTCAGATTGTTTGGTTCTTGATTGGTTTACCTGAAGACTGGGATCCTGCAACACTACATCAATCCAAGACCCTGTTTTCATTTAGGCCATTTTAAATGTAACTATTTCCATTTTTCATTGTAACCTGCATTGTGCAATACTTCATTCATCATTGTGTATTTTGTCTTCTTGATGAGACGGACATATAAAATGTGTTATGTTTGGACTTCCTTGTTTTTATTCCAGCTATGAATATGCCATTTATGTGGCCTGGCTAGGTATGTGGTGTAGGTATTAGCGTCTTTTAGCAGAAGTAGTGTGTTCCTTGCAATAGACAAATTAATTTTAAAGCAGTTTAGATCTGAAAAATCAACTATGTTGACAAATGTATGCTAATTGTGATCTGTAATGGGTTAATCTCTCCTCTACCTGTTAACTAGTTTGGCTGCACAGGCTGCAAATGGAACTTGAAATGGAACTTGGAAAGGAATTTGAAATGAGATACTCAGTGTTTGGAAAGTCTGTCTGTCTTTCACTCCCCTATACAACCATATATGTTGCCTGTTCTGTTGTAGCAGTGAGTGGCACAAACGCATTTTCCGTAAATGGCTTTTAGTTGGCTTTTAGTTATCACAACTACTTAAAATAACCGTTTCTGCATATGGATGGTCATTGCTGGAACATATCGTGAAGTGTTATTACTTTCTTTTGTAATAAAGTTTTACACTGAGAACGAGCACTTCACTTCATTGTTGCTATAACATTTTGCCAATGTGATAACGACCAGTCAGCAAACTATTAGATTAGAAATTATTTATGTAATAATTTTATTAAAAAAAAAGGTATATAGTTTACCATCTACTGTTGTCTTCTATTTCTTCGACATTTATAATATGTTTAAACACCTATAACCATATATGTTTTATTATAGGAACGCTTCAACCCTGAACAAAGCCGTGCTTGTGGTGTGCGCACACGCACAGACAAGCGTTGTGACGTTAATTTTCCCGGCATGCTTTGTCTGCTGTAGAAAAGCCTGCGGAGGAGGCCGGGCTGAAGGCTACCAGTCTGTAGGTAGCCGTGCTGTAAGAGACGACCATCCGTCAACAGCCGAATCACAAATAGTAAGCGGCGTCGACGTCCACAGCGGGGACATAAGCACCATAAAACATGGTGCTTATTGTCATTGTGTGCAGCTTTGGTTAGGCGAGTGAGTGTCGGCTCGTCCACCTCCATAGTCGGAGTGTGTTTTGGGGGAGTCTTCGTCTAGACCCGCTGGCATGACAGCAGCCACGGCGACCCCGCAGCTCATGAGAGACCGGCTGGTCCAGGCCATCGATGGCCAAAGCAATGTAAGTATTGAGTGTTAAGCAGACTGGAGGTGTATGCTGTATTTTCCCTTGTCGGAATGGTTGACAGAATGGTTGACACAATAGCATCAACAAGTAAGAAAAGTAATGCCATGTCGCCTACCTAATCACGACCTGGCTAACTAGCTGCAGCTAATCAGCGTAGTGAGTGAGTGAGTGTATTCGCGGGTCATAAAGTGCCAATTGTCCTCAACCTTTCTGTTGATGTTTATGTTAACAGTGCTTTGAGAAGGAACGGGTTTATTCTGTGCAGTAATTAAGACGGGACTTGCTGAGGGACAGCTGTCAACTTGTACACGACTGGGATTGTGTCATTATACCGCGTACACTTTAGCATAGACTGCCAATCCCTGCACAATTTAATGAATATGCATAGTGATGTTCCTCCAAGGACCGCCCTTGTTACTGAATGTTATGTTCTGTCCAAGACTTTTATATGGCAGCTGGTCAAGGTAGTGCAAACAACTTGTTGAAGGTCGACCTTCCCCTTTTCCAAATAGAACCCCCATTTTTAAGGAAACTTCTAACCTACACATTGTGTTCACACACATGCATTATGTTTTTAAGGAACCTTCTAACCTACACATTGTGGTCACACTATGTTCACACACATGCATTATGATGGGAGTTGTGGGATTCCCTTTGGCCAACATTTGCATAAGTTCTCAATTTGTCATAACGTTTATGAAACCAGTGTTTCAAAAAACCCTCGACCTACAGGTGCACATTTGAATGTCTATGCAAAAAATGTTCAGCGTCTTTAGAAGAGTTTCATCATTTTACCATACCAATGTAATTATGCTGTGTTTACGATCTAGATCTGTTACAGTTGTATACATAATATAATGTGTATTTTCAGCAGATATGCAACATGGTGGCAGTTATGGAAGTAATTTCATATTTGGAGAAATATCCCATTACCAAAGAGGCACTGGAGGTAGGTTACTGTAATTTCAACAAAAGACGAATGCCAACAAGAACATAATTTCTTAGCTGTAAATTAGTAATACCATTACTCGGTAATATCCGCTTATAGCTTATTGATTGTCGACGTCTTCCAAGGAAACCCGTCTTGGCAAGCTGATCAACGATGTGCGGAAGAAGACCAAGAACGAAGATCTAGCCAAGCGGGCCAAGAAGCTCCTTCGCACCTGGCAGAAGTTGCTTGAGCCCGGGCAGAGCGAGGGGCAGAACGGCGGGCAGAGCGACGTGCTGTCCAGGGCGCTCGCCCCCACATCAGGGTCTTCCAACGGAGCAGCCGCTCTCGGTAAGGCGGACACTCCGCCGCCCGCCTCACTCCTGCCGGGTCGACCGGCCCCCGAGCTGAAGAACCGCAACGACTTCAACAACTCCTTGAAGGTGGACGAGCCGAGCGGCCGGAAGCGGCGATGTGAGCGTCAGAAGGACGGGGGGCGGTTACCGGCCAAGCGGGCCAAGGCGCCTGCCTTTGACAAGCCGCAGAACGGAACCGCCTTGGGCTCCGACGTGTTCACGGATGGGTTGGAGTCTCGTGCATATCCGCCCCCCGCAGACAAGGAGGCAGCCCTGCACCTGGAGGCCGACCGGCTCAACAAGATCCCCGTCAACGCGGTGAGACCTCACCCCAGCTCTCTGGGCTCCACCCGGGCTCCGCCCAGCACGTCCAGCCTGCTGAAGGCCTCACTACTACAGCAGCATGCCAGGCTGGAGCAGGCCTCCACCGGGGGCCAGTGTCAGCCCAGGAGCCCCCGCTCGTCCTCCCACAGCCCCCGCACCCCAAAGCAGGAGAGCGGCGTTGGGGGCGTTAAACAGACGGCGGCGAAGACAACAACGACGGCAACGGCGACGGCGGTGGTGGCGGCCGGTGGGATCCCTCTGTCCATGGAGATCCAGGGGCCGGGACCCTCTCTGCCCCCGCCTCCTCCGCAGCCTTTAAACGTCCAGGTTCAAGGCTCACACACAAGCGACTTCCGCACGGCTGCGGACGCGGACTCTCAGGGTCGCTGGCTCTCGAAGGCGCCCGGCTCTCAGCACAACCTTGGCTCCTCCTCCGCCTTGAAGGACGCCAGCAGCTTGGAGGTCGGCGCCTGCGGCCGAGGGAGGAAGAAGAGGAAGAAGTACAGGCCGAAGGATTATGTGGTCAATTTAGACGGACAGTCTGCGCCGGATGACTGCACCAGACCGGTCCGGTTGAAAGACCGGAGGTTGACCTTTGACCCTGTCACGGGCCAGATCAAGTCCTGCTTCAGCAAGGAGCCTGGCCAAGAGACAGAGAGGGGGGAGGAGAAGAAGAAGAACCGGGGCTGCGCCGGGCCGGAGGCGATCTGCGCCGAAGCGGCCCCCGCTCTCCCGCCGCCCCTCCCTCCCGTGCAGCCCGGCCCCTTCCAGCAGACCAACTGGAAGGAGCTGTCGAGGAACGACATCATCCAGTCCTACCTCACCCAGCAGAGCAGCGTTCTCACCACCTCGGGGGCCCCTCGTGCTCCCGGGGCCCACTTCTTCATGAGCGAGTTCCTGAAGCAGCAGCAGCAGGAGCAGGAGGAGGAGGAGGAGGGGACAGGCGTCAGAGAGGCGAGGCAGACGCATGCTGTGGCGTCGCAGGACTCTGTCACAGACTTGCCCGGAGTCAGCCGAGACGTCACGTCGGAGGACCTCCGTAGGTTACACGACCAGCGCTGGCCCGGGGTCAACGGTTGCTATGACACCAAGAACCACTGGTACGATTGGACCGAGTGCATATCTTTAGACCCGCACGGAGACGAGAGCAGGCTGAATATTTTGCCATACGTCTGCCTGGACTAGGAACTTGGGTGGTCATAATTCAGATTTTTTAACTGTAAGTGGTATCCTTATTGCTTCTCCAGTACAAGTGCACGGTTTGGATGTCTTGACCGCATTTCCTAACCCTTCCCTGCTCCTTTGCACATTGGAGGGAAGCGGCATACAGGTGGACTGCTGGGCTGCACTGTCGTTAATGCTTTAAGAAGTATTGTGGAAGGCTGACCACTGAAGTAAGGCTATGCAGAATTTTCCAGCTCAAGAGTTGGTGGTTAACACGACCGATCCGGACGGCAAGACCCAGAACAATATGTCTTCCCCTCCCCCCCCAAAAAAAAAAAAATTGGTGCGTGTTGGTGATCATTGGCATTGATGAGGAAAATTAGATCATTAGACATTAAAGAATAGATATAGAATTGGGCACCACTGTCATGTTGCAAGGTATTCACAACTTTAATTTTTCCACTTTTAAATCATTACACACTACCTCCTCCTGTATAAACGTTGTCCTGAGATACCTAGTAAAGTTACTTAAAAGCATTTGCAACAGCAGCAGGTGCAGCTTCATTATTTTGTTCTGTTGATCCTGAAATGTGAAATGCAGGTCCCAACATTTCAACAGAGGTGGTCTTCTCCAGGGGATATGGCTGGCAGTTTGATGGCTGTAATACATTTACATGTACATTTACATAATCCCAAACTGAATACATCTCGGATGGGTTTGTGCTGCTTCAACCAAAAATGTGGACATGGTGTATGAATTCAATATTTTATACTTTATGTTCGCTGCCTGGTACCTATTCAAGACACTTGAGGCTCGGCTCAAACATTAGTTTTAACATTACTTTGATTATAGATTTGATCAGCTAATGCAATGGCAACATTCCAGACTGTTCTAATGCCAACACCAACCTATCCTACACAGGGAAATGATCTGAAAAGGACACATTTTTATAATGTGAACACTTTTTTTCTTTCGTATTTGCCTCTTCTTGGCTATTTTTGTTGTAAAATATGAATTCAAAATGGATGCCAGGGGATGTTACATTAATGAATTTTGTACTGTGAGGAAAATGGAAATATAATAATATGCTGGAAAATGTACTTGATATCATTCCTTTAAATATCGTTTGCCTTATGGAAACCTGGGATTTCCTTAAAACAGCCTTAGTGAATGTACAGAAACAGCCTTTTGTGTTCATCGAATACAAGAGAACATATTTGCTACTAAGTCCTTTTCAGTGGACGTGTTGATAAGTGTTAATAAAAAAAAGATTGTCAATTTCTTGTCCCTTGATATCCTTATTTCTTTGTTCTAAGAAATTAATATACATGATGCTACCATGTATACCTCATTCCTAAACTAGTTCTTATTTAGGTCAGGCCATTAGGTTCAAATCATAAACATAGCATTTCCTGTTTGAAATAACCAGTATATTTACCCATATCCATAAATAACGACATCTAGCTTAGGTTTTAATTGTATGGATACGGATACATGGCTGAATGTACCACGAGAAAAGCATGGGACCCTTGGCTTGATTACTTCCGTGCTGTTGCCGACGAACGGAAGTGACGTGCCCCGCGCTCCACGTCTCACTTTCGCGATCTTCCCAACAGCCAGAGAAGCCGAGGTGGAAGATGGCTGCAGTGGAGCGTCCCCCAGTAAAAGAAGGGGTCCGGATAGTTTTCCTCTGCGTGTGCTGGTACACAGTGAGTTCGGGCGGAAACGTAGTGAACAAAATCATCCTCAATGGATTCCCATATCCCGTTACGGTCTCGCTCTTTCACATATTTTCAATCGTCATCTTCCTTCCACCGTTATTACGGGCATGGGGAGTCCCGAAGATCGACCTGCCGGGCAGATATTTCCGCTGGTATATCATTCCTTTGGCTTTTGGGAAATACTTTGCTTCCGTTTCAGCCCACTTCAGCATATGGAAAGTACCTGTTTCCTATGCACACACTGGTAAGTATCACCTGATTTAATCTCTGTCTGAACCTAAAGTGTATGTGCCGACCGTGTATAATGTCTGCTAGCCCGCTAATGCTAGTCAGTTGAGTTTGCATCACGGTTTGCTTGGCTCCTTTGGCACCACGCAATCCTAACTCTTGTCATGTGTATGTATATATATATATTCCGTAACTTAATGCTTATTAACAGTTGCGTTTGGGTAGGCTTCAATTAGTCTAATTGGACAGCTCGTGACTCCATTAGAGCGGCTACCGTGAGCGCGCCGCTGTGAGCTCAGTGGGTTCCATGAGGGGGAGGGTCCATGAGGAGAGGGTCCATGGCAGGGGGGGGGGGGGGCGTC
>OMKI01044737.1:14163-27347 GCA_900302315.1 Phycis blennoides
GTATATTTTTTTTTTGCATGTGTGTGTTTGCACATCGTTTCTTCTGTGTATCTGTATGTGTGCGTGTGCGTCTGTGTGCGTGTATGTGTGCATGTGTTTCTGTGTGTGTGTGTGTGTGTGTGTGTGTGTGTGTGTGTGTGTGTGGGTGTGCAGATGGCCCGGGAACCGCCCAGTCACCCACGGGGGAGGAACCCCAGGCGTCGGCGGAGAGCTCGTCTGAGGGAACCGACGGCTCGTAGGAACGACCGTGTTTGACTCCCCCCCCCCCCCCCCCCCCCCCCCCCCCCCCCCCCCCGCGGGTGGGGGGGGGGGGGGGTGGGGGGGGGGGGGGGGGGGGGGGGGGGGGGGGGGGGGGGGGGGGGGGTGGGCGTCCCTGCCTTTTAAACTTTCCGCAGTGTTGCATTGGATCCAATTAATTGTCTGAAATGAACAAAGCGGACCACTGCATCCCCTCATAACTTTCTCAGTTTGCGTTCAGAGTGTGCGCATATGTGCGTTTGTTGTTGTTGTTCACGTTGACTTTTAGGCTATTTACAATGATTAGCATTTCACCACAATACCAAGAAACCTAATGACATCGCGCTACATTAATCCAGTGTGTGATGACTCCAGTTCATTGAATGTGGCATGTTTTACAGGTGTGTGTGGTCATGCTAACATAATCAGCATAGCCACACACACAAAGCACAAAGAGCAAATGAGGAAACCCATTGTCACATATTAAGTGCAACGCCCCTACAGCATACTTGCAGCCAACTACCAGGTGTCATAACCCTGCCCCAGGCCGGGAACATACTTGTGTATTAAAGATGTACTAAATTAATCTATCCATCCTTCCGTACCTTCTGTTTCCGCAGTCAAAGCCACAATGCCAATTTGGGTCGTGCTGCTATCAAGAATTATCATGAAGGAGAAGCAAACGACGAAGGTGAGCGGTCTCCTCCTCTTCACCACTCTATGGGATTCTACTGGGAGCTTTGTTGTGGCTTGAGCTCCCTCTTCTTTACTAGTTACTACAGTAAGACATGGTCTATTGGGCTGCCGAGAGGTGCCTAGTTGCTCTCCTATGGGAGAAGACACACACACACACACACACACACACACACACACACACACACACACACACACACACACACACACACACACACCAGCTGGATGAATCCTGGAGCGCGCTTGCCTCTTGAGATATTTCATTATTTTCCGGTTGTGAATGAAACTACATATGATGGCTGATATCACAAGACGCCCAGTTAGGTGTATTACTATCCTTGTCAATGGTCGGATGCCATTAATAGCATATTGGCTGTTCTTATGAACATGCTTGTATATGCGGTAATGGGTACCTCTCCATAGTACCTGTGAAGGGTGTTTAATCATGAACTGAATGGCTCAGTTCAAGTTATAAAGTTATCTTTCTTCAAATATATCCATAAGGGCGTTGTGCTGTTATGGACAGGATGGCGAATGGAGACAGAAAAGAATGACTGGCATGTAATGCCAACGCCAAGGCAGAGCGGAATGCCTGCATGAGGGCTAGCGAAACCTGTTGGTACAGCCATTCAGCCACCGTATTAAGGCTATATTTAATTTCTACCTTGTCTTGTTCCTTTCTTGTCTGTATGCCACATTATCTTGAATAGGTGTAACATCGAGAAGAATACTAAAGAAATTCCTTTTTAAACGTATTATAAGCAATTGTATTTTGGAAGCTATTCTCATCGTTCACTCTAGTTGTCTTATTTAAGTTCCAACCATTCTGACAGACAAACTAAGCGAAAGCTACCCAGTCCGTTGTACTCCAGAACTAGTGCGACTCCTTGTGTTTTGTCATCTTCCACATTCTAACAGAGCCTTCACAGAGCCTTTTACCGCTGGCTGGGAACTTCAGCCTTGGCAGTGTCCATATGTTTTTTTAATTTGAAATCACCCTGAAAGCGAGCTAAATTTGTTTTAGCATTGAACAGTTGAGATTATACTGGCTCTTGCCCTTCTCTTTAGTGATGTTAGCTGAAAAAGCACTTAAATCATTTATTGATTTCTTTCTGGGTCCCGAGGGTATCTGTTTCTTAAACCTCTAGTTCAATTACATGTTTCTCTTCAACTTGGCATCCCCAATGAAAGGCCAAAGATTGACAATGTCAAGACTTGGTGTTTCTAGCGAATGTAAATGAATGGCGGATGGATGCTGTTCCATTGCTGTTCCAATGCCACAGCAGCCCTGCTGATTGCGGTTTTGGTTAACCGTGAATTTGTATGCCAATTCAACATTTTAGATAAGATGGGTCTTTATTAACCCCAGATCGGAATTTTCCCCAATAGGCCACAGGTGCTTCCAGATACCTGTGTGTTTAAATCAGCTTTGTGTGTGTGGCGTCCTACCTGAGTAAATGGGTAACTCTGTCCTCCTCCTCCTCCTGCTGCTGCTCCTCCTCCTCTCAGGTGTACGTCTCTCTCATCCCCATCATCGGAGGGGTGCTCCTGGCCACCGTGACGGAGCTCTCCTTCGACATGTTGGGTCTCATCAGTGCTCTGGCTGCCACGCTGTGCTTCTCTCTACAGAACATCTTCTCCAAAAAGGTAGGGTCCCACACACCTGGACTCACAGCCTGCCCGCACAGGTGTACGCTATGTCCGCTCGCTGGGAAGTGTTCACGGGCCTGACGTACCCAAGGCCCTGGCACACTTGGAATGGAATACAGCGTGCTGTGTTTGCGTGGACAAAATGGCCCGTTTGCTACCAAAGCGAAGTGGGCACGTTGGGCTTCGATTGCCGCATGCCTTGCAATGTGAATGAATAAAGTGCCCATAGAAATGTGCACAAGGCATGAAATATGCATAGATGCTAAATGTAATATTGACGTGTCTTCCAGGTGCTGAGGGACACACGGATCCACCACCTGCGGCTGCTCAACACCCTGGGCTTCAACGCTGTGTTCTTCATGGTGCCCACCTGGGTCCTGGTGGACCTCTCCTCCTTCCTGGTGGACGCCGACCTGGTGAGTAGTCTTCCCATCATTGCTGGTTGTCATGGCAGCGATGGGGGCTGTCTGGACATGCTGAGTTTACAGAATGGGCCGCTCACAGGACTTTTCACGGCAGATTCCAATACCGATAATTCAGAATGTTTTGATCACGATTTAGGCTATTGGCTTTTCAAATCCTGTTTTCATTGTCATTGTAGCAATAAAACGTAGCATAACTAGAACGTTATGCTACGTTAACTAGAACGTTAAGCGCTAACTGTTCTAGTTACTAGTCTAATTACTAAACCGTAATTTCCGGACTATAAGCCGCTTCTTTTTTCCCATTCCCTGCGGCCTATACAAAGGTGCGGCTAATTTATGGATTTTTACAGCTAACGGCCACTAGGGGACCTCCTCAATCTATGGATTGTACAGGTTACGTCCCTCACCTTTTAAGGGATACTTGCCTTTAAGTGGCGGGCTCCAGCAGAAAATGCTGGAGACCGGAAAAGAGTGAGACAGGCAGTTCCCGCGAACAATGAAAGCAAAAGTGGAACAGACACACATTACGAGAGCGACACAGTTTGCGAATGATACTGAATGATACGGTTCGCTGTAAGCGTTCTTTTTGTTATGGTAATAGGCTATACTGTAGATCACTGCCGGGACGTGCGCTGTGCAACCCAGTCGCCATAGGAAACGTTCATATGGAACTATTATGACACTTGTCAGCGCACCGTTTATTACTGCACAGAGGAAACGGTGAAAAAAAAAAAAAGTGGACACGTTTCGAATGCTGTTAAACGTGAAAGTTTGTGTGTTTGAAACGCTATGTTATACAGTACAGTTTACACAGCACAGTACATGTTCCTTACTATTGCACTAAATGGTAACACTTGAATAGGTTACGCAAATATGCAACTTGTTTGTTGAAATGTTAATAAAATGGAAGCTTCCCCAAACGGCAATCTCTTTCCCGACAATCCCCTCTGTGCACGAACCCTTACATATGGTAATTAAACGTTAAAACACCTGCGGCTTATAATCGGTATATGTACACATTTGTGTTTTTCCCTAAAATTGGCTGGTGCGGCTTATATTCAGGTGCGCCTTTTTATAGTACGGAAATTACGGTAATTTACACACTTGACCTGGCCTCCCGTGATGTGGCGTAATGCCATTACCGCGTTGCAACATCGGCCTTCACTGTAAAGGCTGCCGGTCTCCCGTGTTCATATTTGAAGTAGTTAATATTTGAAGCAGACTCTTCATGGAAATATAATGCATTAACATTATGAGTAGAAAGATGTTGGAAGGCCTGCTGCTGTGACACTCAATATGCTTCCCTCTTCAATCAAATCCTTATATAAAAAAAAAAAATAATAAAAAAAAGCTCACAAATGTCATTCAGATTCCACCTCTGTACACATATTGAAAGTCACTTTATTCAGTATCTTGAACAGTCTATGCACACTACACCCACACAGGAGCTCCACTGGCAGTTTGAACTGCTCTTTAGTGGGGAGACACTTCTATCCAGTGTAGTTGCGTTTCAGTTGGGCTATTGTTTAGGGCAGGGTACATTGTACTTATTGTGTAGAAATATTGACAAGACGATGGCTCTATAGAGGGGAGGACTGCTGCCGACGGCTTCACTGTCATACTCTAACTCTTAACCCTTAACCCCAACCCTCAACTCTTAACCCTCCACCCTCAACTCTTAACCCTAACTCCACTCTGCACACTGGAACTCATTCAGGGGATTGCGTCAAATCTCAAGAACGACATGAAAGCTTTGTTTTGGACTATCATTTGTTTTGTATGTTTATAGTTTGCTTGACGAGTACGTTCCACCACTAGTGTGGACATATGTTGTACTCTACTACAAACATTTTGTTGATCCATTCAGATTCTGAACAGAAAAGTGCTTTTTACTATTGATTCGATTTGACCATTTAGTCATTTAGGACATGCTTTTGTCCAAAGCGTTGAAAGATGCATGTCATTGATGAGCCGATGGGGATCAGGCATCATGCTGAAGGATGTCTACAGGTAGACTGTGGGCATTGGGGTTCGAACCCAGAACCTTCCTAAACACGCAATCGATGGAAGTTGACAGCAGTCATAACTATAACCTCATTCACACCCTCATCTCTGGTTCTGCCCGTGCCCATCAGTCATAACTATAACCTCATTCACACCCTCATCTCTGGTTCTTCCCGTGCCCATCAGTCGGACACGTCAGGCTGGACCAGCACCTTCCTCCTGCTGCTGGTCAGTGGGTTCTGCAACTTTGCCCAGAACGTCATCGCCTTCAGCGTGCTGAACCTGGTCAGTCCACTGAGCTACGCCGTGGCCAACGCCACCAAGAGGATCATGGTGATCAGCATCTCTCTGTTCATGCTGCGCAACCCTGTCAGCTCCACCAACCTGCTGGGCATGATGACGGCCATCGTGGGAGTCTTCCTCTACAACAAGGTGAGCCTCCAGACCACCGGGTGGCACTGCAGCACACAGGCGACACACGGCTAACACACAGGGAGGGGTACTGTAATGAATGTGTATAGAGCCTGTGTGTGTGTGTGTGTATATATACTGTATTCTTATACACACCGTGTTCATATATGTATACATTGTTTTTGCCTACATAAATTGTATATATATATATATATATATATATATATTGTATTTGTATACGTGTACATACTGTATTGGTGTCATTTATTTAAGTAAGCATTTAAGATAGATGTATATATATATTTGTTTACATATTTTTTCCACATATTTCTGCAGCTCAGTTCAGCTGTTTTGTAGTTGACCTTACTCTAGGTAAGCAGTTACTGCCAGCTGCGTTATAGGTGGACTATTTCTGCTGTGTCTTTGGTTCTCATGGTCCAGTTCTACTTCCTGCTGTGGAAATATACTACGCTCCCCCCAGGGATAAATCTAGAGATAAAAAAAAAATCCCCAGTTTCCCCTTTCACTGGAATTCGAGCCATTTCATTACTAGCAGTCTTCAATGATTCAAGTGTTTTGCTTTATATTCTATCTGTCTGATGGTCCCCAGGCCCATGGTCAGCAAACCATTAGTCTGTGGTTTGTTGTTGTCCCATCTGTGTTTTGTGACCTTTTTAGAAGGGATCTGAGCTTCCTTGCTGTTGAATGAAACGCTCTAGCGATGACGACATGGCGATTTGGGTTGATGCTGTCGTCTCGAACGTCGTCCAATCAGATTCCGGCTTCGATTTGCCGTTCTAAAACTGACAACATTTCAACAAATAATCAAATCATCCAAACATGGAGGAAAACACAGATTGTCAGTATCTGGGAGTTCTACCAAAGCCCAGCCTGGCATCCAGCACTTTGCTGAAGGCTCATCCTGTGTTCACACCTTCAGTGAGATCTACTGTAATGTATATCTACTCGTCTGTCGCAAAGGCCGCTTGCTCTCTGGTCTCCCGTCTCACGGTGCTTCTCCAACAGGCAAAGTACGACGCCAACCACGAGAAGAAGCTCTTGCCTAGCAGCAAGCAGGACCTGGTGACCTTTGACTCCCCGGCGCCGCTGGAAAGGATTCAGGCCAACGGGGCCTCCCAGCCTTTCATGCACGGGTCCGAGCCACAGCACAACCGGAACAGCGTGCTGACGGACCACTTCCAGTACAGCCGGCAGGCCTACACGTCGGACCACCAGTACGTGGTCTAGAATGCCGGGCCTCTTCATGGACTTGACTGTATGTAGCTAACCATACCCCCAGACACCACACCCCCACCTTAGTGTAAAGATGGCCCTCCTGGGTGAGCTGGTGGTGGAGAGAGGATTGCTCTTTGGTGGGGGTGGGAGATGTAGTTTTAAGATCAGAAAGGCCAGTATCTGTCCCACAAATCCTCCTCCTTAGTCACTTTTCTTGAGGGTTTTCCTGCATATCACTTATTTTTATTTATTGGTTTAGTGTTGGTACTCGGTGAGTTATGGGGTTGATGTTGGGAGGGAACAACTGGGATTGGCTGGTTTCACACATGGTTGCAGCCCTCTGATTGGAGGTTGGTTCTTGATAATTGTGCTGTTCCATTGCTGTGTGTGTGCACGTACACCTGGCATCTGAATCCCTCTTGTTCCTTATTCTGTCAATAGGGAACCAAGCACCATCTTGTTGAATGAACACTTGACATTTCAATTGATTTGTAGTTATTTTATTATTGTATTAATTTCCTCAGGCGCCTAAGGATAACTCATGTTCGTCTTTTAGGTTGTCGGAAAACCTTCTAATTGGGGTCAAATTTGTCCCACTAATCAGAACCCAAATTGAATGCTAACTTCATCACACTGATTATGTTCTCTGTGTGCGAAAATGAAATATTAGCATGATAAAAACATATTTAAATGAAGAAAAGATTTGTTTAGTCTTTTTATACATATATTTTTTTAAGTATCATAACGCCTCCCGAAAATGCTTTTGTCTGGATGGTATAGCAGAGTTCTGCATGGTATAGCAGAATGTTCTGAGCCAGACCACTGGCCCCCTTCCTCAGCATGCAGGCGTACTCACCCACTGACAAATTCTGTTCTTTTTAGCATCAACAATACTCCTCAAGAAGAGGCTAATACTTTCATTGGATAAAGTCCTGCCCATATTGGGAACAAAATTTATTGTAACTAAACAGACCGGTGTTGCAAAAAGACTTGTCTTCAGGTGCCAAAAATCTATCTGGAATATACATTTCCAGGTGTTCATATAGGATAAATTGTTTGGGAAATTGATCGGAGTTGTAAGAATCATGACATAGGTGTTGTGATCAACTTGACAGTGAGACTATTTCTCGTGGCTAGAGTGGTCGGTGACCTGTCCTGTTAGGATGACTTTGGCTACCATTTGGTGTTGCCGTTGACCGTTTTGACCATGGAAGAAGAGTGAATACCTAAATGAAGGAAGCTTAACTTCTATAATGTTGCAGACCATATGTACAGGCCAGGGATGGGCCTTCTAGATATCTTTTTATTTTATCTATATATTTGTTTTCGTCATATTTTCCAACTGCCTAATGTGAGCTGTATTAGATGGGACAATGTTAAAATCAAGTCATCAAAACGGTTTAAATGATTAAAGTCACAATGTGTAACACTGGGGCCCCAGCAGTGAGTAGGCAGGACACTTTCAGAGTTCTCAACAAGTGTTCTGTCCACCAGAACTGACCCAAACTAGCGCCATGCGTCTCTGCTGGGTTGTGTGAGTGGGAGGGGTTTAGATTCTTATGAACAAATGGAGCTACAGTAGAATATTATCCGTTATAGGATGTGATTTTATGGATAACATTATTGAAATCACTATTGATCAGCCTTGACCACATGTGTGTCCAGGTAAGCTAGTTGAAATGTTATGCATTGCGACTTTAATTAGAATGAGATAAATAATAATTATCTGTTTAATGTTTTTTTTCTGGGGTTCAGATTATGGTGGAGTGAATTATCTGTGCGTGCGTATCACAGATTCCTTTAACCAGCAGATTTAAACTTTGTGAATCAACACAAAATGACTTGCAATCAACACTGTATCTGTATTTTGTCATGGAGGGCAGGCTAGCTAGCTATCTTCTGAACTACACATGCGCCGTTTTAATAACTTGATGTCAAGGCACAGGAAATGTATTGATACTTTTACAAATGTGAGGAAATGGAAGGATTTTCTGATCCGGCTGTTATTAAAAGGGTAATGTGAAGATGGTTTGTGATGATTAGTGTATGTAGAACCTCGCTTGGCTGATGGGGAGTATGTGCCATCTCTATTTACTTCATGACATATATGGCACAGACTTTTTTCTGTTATCAGTTGAGAGGTCACAATAAAAAAGAGAATAGAGAGTTAAAGATTACATTGAGAGCTGTTGCCAATTTATTTAGATTTTTATGTTTTTGTTACTTTACATGAATGTCACCCTGAATCTCTGGTGGTGTTCAAAAGGTCAGTTTTGTCTTGGTCATATAGCGGTTGAGAGCTCAAACTGACCACACAGCACCCACACACCCCTTCATATTACAGCAATAGTAGAAGTGTTGAAATCATTTTCTAAACATGGACATGTCTGGCCAGTCTGTTTTTCATGGGGTAGATCTGCTTGCCTTTTTGAGCGTCTTCATTTGTTAATATGTCCCCCAGCAAGGATAAAGGAGTAAAGAAATATGGCTTTGATAAAAAATAAAAAAAATGGCTTTGATGGATACATTTAAAAAGTTTTGATTTTAGACGATTGTCATTAAGGGGAGTGTCCAGTCATTGGACAGTTCCCCTTAAACAGTTCCTTAGGTGATGTCATTTCCTAAGGGGAGAGTAAACGATGCAGTGGGAGGACGGAGGCCTTATGAAACACACCATGGATCATGACCTCCGTGTACAGGCATGTGATGGTCAAACCCACTGTACCCATCTCTTCGGCGGGGGCGGGGGCTTGCTGTAAATCTGTAAACTTGCAGTGTAAATATATACTAGTATGGTGACAGGCTGCTCTGTAAAAGTTGTACAAAATTCTGTTTATTTTGTGTGTTTGAAAAGACAGAATTTGTACTGAACCGATGTTTATAGATTTTTATTTATGGTGAGGTACAGAATTATTGTAAAGATGTGCCACAACTAGGGTCAGAAATTAATTTATGATCAATGTATAAAGAAATTCTCCCTTTTTAATTTCCTACAAGGCCCGAGACAAATTGAAATGCAGGGACTGGAAATCTGGCCCAGTCAAGGAAGCCAGTGTTACTCATTTTGTCATGTTAATAAGTTTAGTTATCGTTTGTCACTTTGTCACAACTTCCTCTGGGGACACTGGAAACTGCTACTGGGTAGATGTTCGAACTCCTTCAAATGTATTTTAGCGGATGATGTTTGCGAACGATGTGTATACTGATTTCAATATTTTATCTTGATGTACCGTTTTATGTAAGGGGACAAAAATTTTCCCCATGGGACAAAAGTTAATTTCTGACCTTGGCCACTAAGCACCTTATTGTCACCTTAAGTTTAGTAAAATGCTATTTTTAAATGTCAGAAAGGAATAAATGCATTGTGGAATAATTGGTTGTTGGAATGACTTTTTCCCACTGGTGTTTTCAAGCAAGTCTTGTCTGGTTAATACACTAAAATGTTGAAATTGTGACCAACAGAAAGTTCAGTAGCATATATTGAAGTGAAAATATTCGATTGCAACTTAAAGTGCATCTGTTTATTAGACAAAGTTGTACAGTATAAATATAATAAAAAAAATCAGGTGAAAGGGTACAAATATATATATATACACATGCCGGTGTGTCTGGTTTGGCTCGACAAACGCTTTGAGTCTATTGTCTTCACATTATGACACTTAAATATGTAACAAAAAGTGACGTGACCTTGAATTGGGACTCCACCCTTTTAATGGTTTGAACCGTTTCCGCTGGCGTGCTGCCGAGCCTCTGGTTCATGAGGCGTGTACGCCGGCAGCTGTGTGATGACGTTAGCGTTGCACAGGAGCTGCGTCACGACGTGGCCGTTCCTCGAGGGGTCGCAGCAGGGCTGGAACAGCCTTTGAGTCGAAGGAGGAGAGCTTCGCTTGTCATGCAATTTGCTGGCCCTCTTCGACGACCTCAACATCCTCCTGAACAGAGACCTTCTCAGCAGGATGTATATCCATGGGTCCAGGATGGGGTTCACGGAGGCTATCCGGATAGCCGTCAGGTCCGCTTGGTAATAGTCTTGGTGCATGATCTGGTTGGCAAATACCCGCGCCTGGAACAAACGAGGGACAATGGTCGTTATCACAATTGGTCACACACTAGGTTGCACAATTGATATCTTATACAATCGATTAAAACATTGAACAATTTATACAGTATTATAATGCACAATATTTACATTTACATTACATGTAGGGCATTTGGCAGACGCTTTTATCCAAAGCGACTTACGAAGAGTACATTTGTCATAAGAAGGTACAACATTTCATTGCAGCTAATAGAGTAAGAGTCAACAGAACAAGTTTCAAGCATTTCAATTGCTAGATTAACCATTGCTAGTATACAACATCTCTGAATTGCCAAGATACCAAGAGCGATCAAAGTGCTAACTTACAAAGAGCAGTTAAAGTGCCAAGACGTACAACAAACAAGGGCATGGGGTTATGCAGGGTTCAGATGAACTCTGAACAAGTGGGTCTTGAGTCTCTTCCGGGAGATGGGGAGTGACTCTGCAGTCCTGACATTGGGCGGGAGCTCGTTCCACCACTGCGGGCTTAGGCTATAGGCTTACACCGTATAGAATACATTTTCGAAAGCTGTGTCTGTTTTAACCACGAATAGTGAAACATTATGCAATTGAACGCGCATTCTTCTATGTCCACCTGACCATATGAGTGTTTAAAAAAAAAAAAAAAAAAAAAGTAAAGTAAAGTAATTACCACTAATGGCGCAGAGCACGCGAGGACAACCACCGACGTCAGCACGAGCACTGCGATCATCTGCGTCTCCGCGGCGGAGGAGAGCGCGATCCACCGCTCGCGAACGCTCGCTCTTGTCACGGGCCGCTGCACGGTCTTCTGGCGCATGAGCAGAAGAGTTCCACAAACGGCGACGTTAAAAACGATCGTTGCCAATATCAGCAGCAGGCTAGCCGTAGCGTAGAAGAAAGAGTACGCCGCGGGCAGAGGGTCCTGCGTCCGCCACTCGATGAAACACCAGGTACGCGATGGCTGGAGCTCGCTCTTGGCCATACCCATCATTGGAAGGCAACAGAAAACGATGTTGCAAACGTAAATGGCGAACAAAAACTTTTGCGCGAAGCGTCGTCCCACGTCCCACCGGTGGTACGTGTACGGGCAGCAGATCGCCATGTATCGCTCCGCGGACATGGCGCAGATGATGCTCAGCCCCGCCGCTCCGAAGAACAGCAACAGGAAGGACTGGAAGGCACACAGGTGGTCGTCCTTGAGGATGTGCTCGTCCAGGTAGTTGGCGATGGTTAACGGACTGGCGAGGCAGGTTCCCAGGAGGTCGGTGACGGCCAGGCCGCAGACCAGCGTGTAGAAAGCAGACGATTTTCTCTCTTGCCGTGAAATAGACAAAACTACTATTGCGATTATATTCCCCAGCGCCCCGCCGGCGAACATGAGAACTGGCAAAGCGACCGCTTTGTCGTTACCCTTCGCTAGAGATGGGTACGTTTGTGTTCGGTTGAATTGTATAAATCCGTGAGTGAAGTTCGTATTTTCACTCAAAAGCACACCCATTCTCCGTTGTTCTCATCAGTTGTTTAGAGTCTCCACTCCTAAACTTGCATGCAGAAATAAAAAAAGACAAAATGTAAACACTATAAATACCATGGAAACCTTTCTACAAAAGCGCTCCGTGAAGCTGTGAGCGTTATGTCCATCTCTTGGGAGGACAGATAAGCTGCTCCAGGGAGCGAGCGAGATATGCACTCTTCCTCTTGTCTCTTGAGGGTTTGCGTCACTCAGATGTTGAGTTATTTGTCTGCATACAGACGGCGGCAAGGGCTTTTAATAAAACACACACACACACACACACACACACACACACACGCACACACACACAAACGTTTCTGAAGACTACATTTGGCAGGCGACTACAATGGGAGTCCCTCAAAGCTCCTGCTGCGCCCCAGTGGTCATCTTGGAGCTCTCCACTAGATGGCGCACGAACAGGGACGTAAACTTCGAATTTAGTTTTTAACCAGGAAAAATGTCTCCCTTACAAATTTAATACTCTACTCCTCTATTTAATAGAACCAGCTATACTATTTTCCATGTTTTACTACAGTTGAGAAATCGCTCCTTTATATGACTCGATCTGGAACTTACCTGTTCCCTTTAAGTTAGTTGTGCTACGTGATTGTGTGTGTGGTAACTACGCGAACCATGGCTCTGTTGATGTGAGTGAAGGGTGATGAAGACCACAGCCCTCCAGTAGCAGTTAGTGTTGTGGTGCGGTATAACAGACATAGCAACACAACCTGTCCTATCCTCGCTCTCCTGGCTTGGACTCCCCCAGCCACACGGCACCACTCTTAATAAGACACAAACACCAATGTGCTAAACCCAGATGACTGTAAATGGTTACGAGACAGGACACACACGCACGCAACCCCCCCCCCCCCCCCCCCCCCCCCACCCCCCCCCCTCCCCCCCCCCCCCCCCCCCCCCGCCCGCCCCCCCCCCCCCCCCCCCGGGGCGGGCCCCC
>OMKI01044756.1:0-14300 GCA_900302315.1 Phycis blennoides
GGAGACGCCCGGAGACTCCCGTGAGCCGCGGTGGCGGGCTCCGGGGCTCTGGCGGTGAGGTCGGCCGACGGCTTGGACAGATCGATGGCGCCGGAGCCCTCGAGGCCGCGCTCTGCCAGAACCGACGGCCAGGCGGCGTCATCGCCGGGGTACCGGCCTCGGCTCTCTCGCAGCCTGTCCTTGTGTTTCCTCCTGGAGCTCTTCTTGTCACTGCAGAGCCACAAGGTCAAAGGTTGGCGAGGAGGCGTGATGGTGCAGGCGTTCTGGTTCGACCCGACACCTTGTTCATTTGGGTCTGTGGAAATACACACACACACAACAGTTAGTGGAGACCAAACAACTCTGTTACATATTCAAAGAAATATAATAAATGAAAATGTTTATGTCATGTATTCAGAAATTAGTATGTTTCAAACTACGAGTCTTAAACACAAAGGTAGTTAGGGTTAGGGCTAGTTAGGGTTAGTTTAAGAACTAGCAGACTTAGCAAGTCACCCAAAACAGGTACAGTACTGCTGTCTTTACAATATCACAACCCGACCTGCTGGAGGATAGGGTTAGGGTCACAACCCGACCTGCTGGAGGGTTAGGGTTAGTTAGGGTTAGGGTCACAACCCGACTTGCTGGAGGGTTAGGGTCACAACTCGACCTGCTGGAGGGTTAGGGTTAGGGTCACAACTCGACCTGCTGGAGGGTTAGGGCTACAACCCCACCAGCTGGAGGTTAGGGTTAAGGTTAGTTAGGGTTAGGGTCACAACCCGACCTGCTGGAGGAAGCTCGGGGCTGGTTTTGGTCAGCAGCCTTCGTCTTAGGTCTTGGTTTTCTGTCTCAATCCGTCGTACTTCGCCCCGACACTCCGACAAGGTCCGCTCCACGGAATCCAATATGTCGTTCACCGTGGCCTTGAAAATCTCGTTCAACGACGATTCCAGAAACATTTTGAGATCTTTAAACTGGGTCATGCTTGTTTCATATCAAAGAAATAACCGTAAGGGTTATGTACATCGGCTCTGCTCTGCTACAAGGGGGTGTGTGCGGCGTTGCCTCCGTGTACGGAACAAACACAGCGAACACGGCGCTCCAACGTGACGTCACCGCCGGGTTACCTAGTGCCACGTGGTCGCTGCTGCCCCCTGGGGGTCTGGAGGCTCACCAGACCAGTGAACACCAGGGAGGGGAAACCAAAACAATGATGCTAGCCCTCACCCAGACCCTATAGTCCTGGACTAATTAAGGTAAGTTCGTTCAGTAAACATGAGCAGAAGGTGCTTTATTTTACTCATGGAGACACGCTGTGGAGAAACACTCGCTGAGTTTTGTTTATCAGCGTTACCAAACTGCTAATATGCCTTTGAGCATGAAGACTTCTGTCTGGCCGAACTGGCTGCTCGAGATAGAATGAGATCTATAAAGAATGCGACCTATATAGAATGAGATATATATAGAATGAGATCTATGTAGAATAAGATCTACATAGAATAAGATGTGTTTCGGTCCTTTGTGAGGAGTCGACCCGGGACGGGTTGAGGTCTTCTACGTCACCCTGGGTAGTAAGACCTTCAGGAATGAGGGAGAGGCAGCGTAGCTGAGCTTAATGCGCAGACTTCATGGTTAGGGTGTCGGGGCTAGCTAGATAGATAAGATTTAGGGTTAGGGCGTCGGGGCTAGCTAGATAGATAAGACTTTAGGGTTAGGGCTAGCTAGATAGATAAGACTTTAGGGTTAGGGTGTCAGGGTTAGATGGATAGATGAGACTTTAGGGTTAGGGTGTTGGCCCACTGCTCTCAGGTTAGGGTTAGGGTGAGGTGTGTTAGGGTGAGGTGTGTTAGGATGAGGTGGGTTAGGGTGTCAGGGTTAGGGTGTGACATGGGTTAGGGTGTCAGGGTTAGGGTGTCGGCCTGCTGCTCTCAGGTGTCTCAGCTCCTCGTCCACACACCAATCACAACAAGCCTTTTCCTGCTTTTGTGCGTTTCCAGCTTTCTCCCCTCTCTCGCCCCTCCCTTACCTTCTGTTGTCTCCACAGGCCCATCTGAGTAACAGTGAAGCAGAAGAAAGCAGATGTCTTGATTGCGATCTTTCCTAAATAGCTAAAGTGGACCAGATCTGGACTCACACCCTCAGCATGTCCCTTTGTGGACCTCGCTGACAGACCACTGTAGGAGGAAGGGCAGCCGCAACTAGAAACCAGTACGTGTACAACATCATGTATGTGTGTTTGTGTGTGTGTAGTTAGCAGTAGAAGGAAGGCACTTTGACGACTCTACACACCTAGCTGAGGTGGTCTGCGTCCCACCTGGCCTGTACACTGATCCCATGATGCTGCTGGGAGCCTAGAGGTAAGACTCTTTACAAAAAATGATGATTGTAAGGATATTGTAAATATCTCAGAGAAGGCTTTACTGTGGGATATCACAATGACATAAAATGATAGTTATAACAAATGAATTCTCCATGTTGCTATACTAGTTGCATGCTAGTTGTATTTATTAATTTCTGTATTGCATCATACGGGTCCTTCTGAATGTAAACAGGTGCTATAATGGTTTGATTTGCTGTCATGTCACTCCTTCCCTCAGGCCTGAGATGTGTCTGTGTCCCCCATGCAAATACCGGTGGCACACTCCTCCGAAAGGGAAGAAGTAAAATATCTGGACAAGGTATTCATTTACATTTAGCATACGTCTGCTATGCGAGGCTACAAGCTTGTATTTGTTTTTAAATGGCCTTGGAAAAATAGCTTAGGGAAATGCATTGCGCTAATTGCATAACTGTGCATAACTTTATATATATAATAGAATATTGCATAGCTGTGGATGCTAAAGACAAAATTGAGATGTAAAGAAAGACAAATAATAAATAGAAATAATCAGAATACTGTATAAGAATACAGTAACTTGAACACCCACTATGCTCAACACTAGGTTAGAGGTCGTAGAGGAAATACAGTTCATTTATTCGTTTCAACATTTTAGTTCCTAAACACAGCAGTAGCACAATTCACTTTAGAGACGGGTTAAAAATAGATTGGACCATTTGGCAGGTAGAACTAAATCTAAGCTAAGCTCAGTCTCCTTACTCTGGTAGGTTGAAAGACCCGAGTGCAAAAGCCAGTGTTGCGTCAGGCTTGTTTGTCTCGTGGCAAACTGCTTTTGCTTGCATGAAGAAGTACCAGTGAGAAGTGAAAATTCACACAGGAAGTGAAGAGCATTGGTGATAGTTGCCGTGCAACATAAATAACAAATATAGACAATGAATGAAAAGAGAGTGCTCTAAGAAGAGGAAATAGCTAAACCTGAAATAGGTAGAAAGATAGATGAAGGGGAAGTTCAACCCATGCTAATTCAATTTGTTGAGACACAAGGGTGGATATTGGCCTTTTGAGGTTTACGTTCGGTCATATTTTGTCAACTTAGTTACGGGGTCCCGAGGCTATGCGGGGACCACAAGACCGAATCAGTTCAACTGTTCATGAAGAAAAGCCCCCGAAACCCCGCCCTCTCCTGCTGTCTGTCAATCTGGGCCACGCTGCCTCTTCGTGCTGCCGTTGGCTCACTTCTCTGCATCTCATTGCCTGAGTGGCTTTTGGTTCAGGAAGTACAGAGTTACAACCCGGCCATCACATCGCCATGCTGCAGCAGACAGCAGTACGTCAACCCTTCCTCAAAAGATATAGGATATAGGACCTAGTGTGTAGGAAGGATTTCACATAGCGGCGGTAAGTTTAATGTACCGGCTATGATTGCTTCTGTTAGTTTACACATTTCAGGCAATGGTTTTTGTCTTCCATGTGTAAGCTATTTGGTAGGCTGCTGTGAACTAGCAATACATTTTCTTCACGTTCACATTTGTTGGACCCTGAGCAATAAGAGTTGTTGTTTTCCCCTCTCTATTCTGGAGGTCTTTCTCAAAGAGTTTAATCAACACCTACAGATAACCATGTGTTTTGGTCACTTTAATCTTCTTCATGTCCTTCATGCCTTAGTCAGCCATCTACTCTGTAGAGTTAGGGCTAGGGTTACACACAGGGCTGAGTAGTTAGGGTTAGGGTAGGTTACACACGGTGCTGAGTAGTTAGGGTTAGGGTAGGTTACACCCGGTGCTGAGTAGTTAGGGTTAGGTAAGGGTTAGTGTTGGTATGGTTAGGTGAGGGCTAATAGGGTTAGCGTTAGTAGGGTCAGGGTGAGTAGGGTTAGGTTAGGGTTAGTAGGGCTAGGTTAGGGTTAAGTTAGGTTATGGCGAGGGTCACCCGCAGTGCTGAGTAGTATGGCGGGTGCTCTGTGAGCCAGATGTGAACCCAACCCCCTCTCTCTCCTGCGGCGCAGCACGCCGCCCAGAGCTCGTCCAGGACCAGACCGGGCCGATGGAGCGGGCCGGCCGCCGCCCCCGTTCGCCAGATGACGGAGAAGCCCTGCCCCGGAAGCAACCGGAACCCGTAGACCTCCCGCCGCCGGTCAACGGCCGGCCGGACGGACCCCCGGAGGGGGCGGGGCTCGGGGGGGCGGAGCACAACGAGGACCTCCCCCCGGGGGAGGACGAGCCGTGGGAGACGGCGGTCTGCTCCCTGTACGGCCGCGCCGCCGCCGCCGCCCTCTCCTTCGCCACGGTGCGGTGGGACACGCCCGGCTGCCACGAGGAAGAGGAGGAGGACGGCCCCTCCAAAGACCTGCGCTCCGAGCACCACACGCCACGGGACGGGCCGGACACGTCCGCCGAGAACGGTGGAGACACATCTGGGGTACGTACGTTAGACTGGACACATCTGGGGTACGTACGTTAGACTGGACATACATCTGGGGTACGTACGTTAGACTGGACACATCTGGGGTACGTACGTTAGACTGGACACATCTGGGGTACGTATGTTAGACTGGACACATCTGGGGTACGTATGTTAGACTGGACACATCTGGGGTACGTATGTTAGACTAGACACATCTGGGGTATGTACGTTAGACTAGACACATCTGGGGTACGTATGTTAGACTGGACACATCTGGGGTACGTATGTTAGACTAGACACATCTGGGGTATGTATGTTAGACTAGACATTCCATGACCACGATGTGTGGGTGGAGACGTCGGATCTGCATGCTTATGTAGACTGATGTAGACCGATGTAGACCGATGTAGAGGGTGTGTGCACATGGGTGGGTTTGTCACGACACCTACATCTACACAACTACACCTACCTGGTCTGAAGACTAAGCTCAAAGCCTCACGGCCTTGAAGACGCGCTGAGCTTCTGGTGTTGAAATCTGCAGTCATGTGACCTGGTGGGTGAGCAGCGAGCGAGGCAGGAAGTGGAACATCCGGCCCAGCAGTCGTCAGAGTGTGTCAGCGGTGAGTCTTCGCACGCACGGACACACACACACACACACACACACTACACACACACTACACACACACACACACACACACACACTACACACACACACACAACACACACACACACACACACACACTACTACTGTCTGGAGATTTAATTTGGATCTATGTTCTAATTTATTCCCAAGACATTCACTTCTCTAATTGGCCACCCACTTCTTTCTAGAAGCCATAAAGAGTCCAAATTTAGAGCAGGAGGAGGAGCAGGAGGAGGAGCAGGAGGAGGAGCAGGGGGACGAGGAGCGGGAGGAGGGAGTGCCAGGAAGACTGGAAGCTGCGGCGGCTCCTTCTGCCGGTGCCCTGCCTTTCCCCGAGGAGGGGCTCTGCTCAGGACCCGAGAACCCAGAGACGCCCTTCTTCTACATGACCCTGCTGACCCCGGGACCCGGCGCCGCCCCCCCGCCGGCCTCGCCGCGGAACGCTGCGGAGGGAGAGGAGGACGAGGATCACCGTGACGAAGAGCGCCGCGGCCCTCAAGCGGCGGGTCCCGCGTGCGTTGGCCTCGTGTGAGTACCCTGCTGCCCCGACAAACGGAACGTGGTTTTTGTCGGGCTGAATAAAAGGAAGCTCCATGTGGAACGGTTCCTGTGTTCCTGCACGCTTGGTCAATGCATTCATGAGTCCATTTCGAGAAGTGACGTTCAGCTTGATTTTGACTCTAAGGGAGGCGCAGGTGAACCCAGAAGCGGTTGGTCCAGACGCGGCGCCGTGCTGGGAGCGAGTAGGCGTGGCCACGAAGGAGGAGCTCCCAGAGCCGTCGGCCCACCCCGACCACACGCCGCCGGGCCAACGGCGGCTGGAAGGGTTCTACTTACAGGGGACGGGTTCCGCAGAGGGAAAGTCTGCCTCTCTGCGCTCGGCGGCGAACGGTCAGTGCGTGTCCGGCCGGTCGGCCGAGGGTCCGGCGTCCGCGGGGTCTCGGCTGGTAAACACCCGGCCCTCGGAGTCGAACCTACGAGGGAGCGGCGAGGGTCCGCAGCGCGTGGCGCACGCCGCCGAGCTGGAACCGCGGGGGGTACGGCGGCGAGAGGAGGTCCGGCCGGAGGGGGGGGAGACGGAGAGGTCCGGACGAGGCCAGGAGGGTTCAGCGGGGAAAGCAGCAGGAGGAGCTGAAAGCAGTGGATTAACCCCGACGGAAGCGCGTCCCGAAGGGAATTCGGAACCCGACCGGACCGCCGACCCGGGCTCCGGGGCGACCACACCGGAGCGCCACACGCCCCCCGGGACCCCGGCCGAGGGCACGTCGGCGGAGCGATCGCGGCCGACCCGTGAGGAGGAGGAAGGGTCCGAGAGCTCCGAGGGTCCGGATGAGACCGACGGGTCCGCCGATGCGGCGCCGCACATGAACGGGGGCAGCGTGGACCGCCAGCAGGCCCGGCGCCTGGCCCAGAAGCTGTTCCTCCTGCAGGATGTCGGGCGCCTGGGTGTGGTCAGACACATGGACAAAGAGTAAGGCTGGTTCTGCTGGGGGCCCGGCTGCAGCCACGGCTCTGAACATACAGGGTCCGAGCTTGATAGGAATGTATACAAATACACCTGAAGCTTTAATAGGAACATGGTACATGCACATGGCACATGTATGTAGCAAGGCCTGACAATACATTAAGAGGATGAAACGTACATGAATATTCCACTTTTTTGGTCTCCCTAGTTGTGAGCGGGTTAGGTTAGGGTTAGTTTCAGGGTTGGGATTAAGTTAGGATTAGGTTAGGGTTAGGTTAGGCTTAGTTTCAGGGTTGGGGTTAGGGTTAGGGTTAGTTTCAGGGTTAGGGTTATGCACCCCTGGCTGATGGCAGCTGTTACTTTTGTGGACTGGTTGTGAGAAAGCTTGTGAGGTCTTGTTCCAAGCAAGATTATAAACTGAAGAATAAGGGGGAATCTATTAGAGAGGTAAACAGCTAAACACCTAACCCTAACCCTAATATATAGAGAGGTAAACAGCTAAACACCTAACCCTAACCCTAATATATAGAGAGGTAAACAGCTAAACACCTAACCCTAACCTAACCCTAAACTTAACCCTAACCTAACCCTCACCCTGTCCTCATCTGGCCGAAAACTTTGCCCTGTACAGAGGTTACATGAGCACGCATGGATTTGAACCTGCGCCTTAGTTTGATGTAACCTTCACAATGTGTGATGCTTCTGGGTTGACCTATAGGATAGGATAGATGACAGTATACATGTACAGTATAACGTACTGAAATGTGTGAATGACACAAAATGCTTTTTTTTTTTCACGATCCAGCAATGACTTTAGCAGAGCAGTTGGAGAGGAGTTTCTCTCCTTCTTTGACTTCAGCGGACAGACTCTGGACCACGCCCTGCGGTGAGGACCCTTCTGTTCTCATGTAGTATTATCTGTTTTAAACGTACACTGTTAAAACATTCAGTGTGCGCACTGGTACCTTACCTCCTCACCTTGTGTACCCAGGTCCTTCCTGGGCCAGGTGGTGCTGGTCGGGGAGAGCCAGGAGAGGGAGAGGGTGCTGCAGCATTTTTCCGCTCGCTTCCATCAATGCAACCCTGATGTCTGCTCTTCCCCAGGTCAGTGGATGACTATTATTGTTATGATTATGATTAGGATTATGATTAGGATGATTAGTAATGGTCACGATAATTCATCAATCAAGGTATCACTAGAGATGAGAGGCAAGCGCATGTGTTCATTTCTAAACATGTGTTCACCTGTAGGGGCCGTGCTAACCCTCACCTGCGCTATGATGCTCCTCAACACTGACTTGCATGGACAGGTGGGCTCCAGACTAACAGGCTTCTTAACCAAAGCATATGAATACATGTAGACATTTGGTTATTATTAGTCATTTTGATAACAACAATTAATACTTTTAATAATCACTAATGTCATTGTTGAGCTATATTAACGCTGACTAACCAAGTCCCAACGCGTGTTCACAGAACGTAGGGAAAGCCATGTCCTCCTCCAGCTTCCTGTCCAACATGGAGGGCATGAATGACGGAGAGAATTTCAACAAGGAGCTTCTGAAAGTACAACGCCGACCCTTCTTTCCTGCCTCTCAGTAATGGCTTTAACGAGTGTGTTTCAGCGTGCTCACAGCCTTTATCCTTATCTTTCAGAGCTTCTACTCCTCCATTAAGGGCCAGCCGCTGCAGTGGGCCGTGTGAGTATCAGACTAACATGTGCAGCTCACAGCGTCTGATCCGGATCCTTCAGGAGGCTGACGCCGACTTGGCTTGTCCAGCCCTTGGGCTAGGGCTGGGGCTAGAGCCAGGGCTAGGGCTAGGGCTAGCCAACCCTAACCCAGAGTGTGATTTTACCAAGTAGGGCTAGGGTTAGAGCCAGGGCTAGGGTTAGCTAACCCTAACCCTAGTCAAGTGTTGACTATCTGCCCTGGCATTTAACCCCAACATAGCAACCTTACCAAAGACACCACTATCAAAGTGGAAATGTGATATTTTGTGAAGGTGATATATGACATGTTGTATAACTCTTATTGTCACCTCTAACGTGTCTGTGAAGGTGATATATAACATGAGGTATCACTCTTATTGTACTTCACATGTCCATAAAAGTGATATATAACATGTTGTAACACTTATTGTACATCACATGTCCATGAAGGTGATATATAACATGTTGTAACACTCTTATCGTACTTCACATGTCCATGAAGGTGATATATGACATGTTGTATCACTCTTATTGTCACCTCTCACGTGTCGATGAAGGTGATATATGACATGTCGTGTCCCTAACCCTGCTTCCTGAAGGGATGAGGAGGAGCTGCTATCCGGGCTGCAGGATGAGGACCTGAAGGAGGACAGCGTGCTGCGCTCCAAGAGCAACCCCTTCCAGGACGTGCCCCATGACAAGACGGCCATGGTGTTCAAGCAGGGCTTCCTGCAGCGCAAGGCCCACGCTGACATCGACGGAAAGCGCAGTGAGTGTTAGGGTTAGGGTAGAGTTAGAGGGTTAGGTTAGGGTTAGGGTTAGTGTTAGGGTTAGGGTAGAGTTAGAGGGTTAGGTTAGGGTTAGGTTAGGGTTAGGGTTAGTGTTAGGGTTAGGTTAGTGTTAGAGGGTTAGGGTAGTGTTAGTGTTAGTGTTAGTGTTCGTGTTAGCTTAGCTTCCCCAACCCTCACTTACACCTTCAGGTGAGCAGCATCACTGCTCACACAGTCCTACTGTGTCCTACTAATGTTTTGGACGAGACCCGGTCCAACATGGAAGGAACATCAAAGAAAAGAAAAGAAAGGTAGCATGGAATAAAATAAAAGTAGCAATGGAGATTGATCTTTACCTTTGCCTTACCTCAGTGATGGGGATGGTTTCTCAGGCCTACCCTGTTGAAAGACTCTCTGTCTGTTGCACAAGGCTCCTGATATACCCAACTCTATGTTTCAATGTCTTTTTTCTTCTTCCTGGATGTGGCCATTGTGGGCTGGCGCCCTCTACTGACCACTCCTGTATGCAGTTTATATCGCTGCATAACCTTCTGACCCACAATGCACCTGTATTTCAGCTCCCTGGGGTAAGAGGAGCTGGAAGACCTTCTATGGTGTGCTCAAGGGACTGGTCCTCTACTTCCAGAAGGTTGGTGGCTGCGTTGCAAGTTCTGGACTCCACATCCCTCGGTGTGAAATCCTAGGGTATCCCTCCCGGGTGTGAGAACGGTTACCCCTTTAACTCTTGAGTCTTTTCCCCCCCACTGTGTGTGTCAGGATGACCACAGGAAGGGGATGCAGGGAGAGGAGGAGGTGGTCAGTGTGCACCACGCGCTGGCTGAGGAGGCTGCCGACTACACCAAGAAACCTCACGTGTTCCGACTGCAGACGGCCGACTGGAGGGTGTTCCTGTTCCAGGCCTCGTGAGTATACAGAGATATAGATATAGGAACATATGTAGCATGCTCCGATAGATCCAGAGATATATGAACATATGTAGCATGCTCCGATAGATCCAGAGATATATGAACATATGTAGCATGCTCCGATAGATCCAGAGATATATGAACATACTGTATGTAGCATGCTCTGATAGATCCAGAGATATATGAACATATGTAGCATGCTCTGATAGATCCAGAGATATAGGAACATATGTAGCATGCTTTGATAGATCCAGAGATATAGGAACATATGTAGCATGCTCTGATAGATCCAGAGATATAGGAACATATGTAGCATGCTCTGATAGATCCAGAGATATAGGAACATATGTAGCATGCTCTGTAGATATGATATCTGTGGCCTCACCCCCACCCACCTGATCCCAGGTCCAAGGCAGAGATGAGCTCCTGGATCTGCCGGATCAACCTGGTGGCCGCCCTCCACTCCTCCCCTCCGTTCCCGGCGGCCGTAGGCTCCCAGAAGAGGTTCACCAGACCCATCCTGCCAGCCTCGCAGTCCGCACAGACCCTGGTGAGTGAGTGAGTGACTGAGTGAGTGAGTGAGTGATTGAGTGATTGAGTGAGTGAGAATCCAACACTTCAGGGTAAACACTCTCTTGCAGCAGGCGAGTACCAGGTGTATACCATGTGAATGCCATGTGAGTACCATGTGTATACCATGCAAATATCATGCGTATACCATGTGAATACCATATGTATACCATGTGTATGTCATGTGTATATCATGTGAATACCATGTGTATACCATGTGTATGTCATGTGAATACCATGTGTATACCATGTGAGTACCATGTTTATACCATGTGAGTACCATGTGTATGCCATGTGTATACCATGCGAATATCATGCGTATACTATGAGAATACCATATGTATACCATGCATCTACCATGTGTTTACCATGTGAATACCATGTGAATACCATGTATACACCCTGTGTATAACATGTGTATACCATGTCTATTACACTGCCATACGAAAAAACACCTCAGTAGCTGTGAAGGTGTTGGTAACATTCATCTTTAGTTCTAATCTAATTAACCCTTGTATCCCAGAGGTCGTAGGTGTTCTTTGAGTAAGATACCCTCGCCCTACCTGCTTCTTAATGACTTGAGTTCACTGGAGCTGCCATGGATGTAAACACTCCCAAATCAGACTTCAATCTCTAAAGTCTGATGGAAGACAAGCTCAGATATGGGTGATCAAATATTCTTTCACTTCATATTTGTTTCGCTCAATCACATTGCTGGAGGCGGGATCTGTAAGCAGTATTCAGCTGTAAAAGGTTTAAAATCAACACTGTGTAGACAGGCCACTAAAACCCCCTTCTTCTTCTTCTGTAGAATATATCTGTAGTGAAACAGGAAACTAGGCGTGACTCTGCCCCTGTCTGCTTTTGGTTTAGAGGCCTAGTGTGGTCTCCCCCAGAGGTTCTGCTGTAACACAGTAGGACTACTGGACCAGATGTTCTGCTGTAACACAGTAGGACTGCTGGACCAGAAGTTTTGCTGTAACAGTAGGACTACTGGACCAGAGGTTCTACTGTAACAGTAGGACTGCTGGACCAGAGGAACAGTGCAGCAGGGTTATGGATCGTCTGGTTCTGTGTGTCCGGTCTCAGGAGCGTCAGCTGCACTCCCATGCTGGCATGCTGGAGTCCTTCGAGACGGACCTGAACTTCCTGCAGCAGAACATTCCAGAGGGCCGCAAGCCCCGAGCCAAGGAGCTGGAGGAGCTGCGTCTCAGGAAGGACTACCTCCTGCACGAGGTCTGCTCCTGGTCTCCTGCTCTCCTGGTCTCCTGCTCTCCTGGTCTCCTGGCCAGAGCAGTGAACACAGTGTGTGTGTGTGTGTGTGTGTGTGTGTGTGTGTGTGTGTGTGTGTGTGTGTGTGTGTGTGTGTGTGTGTGTGAATATATGTATATGTGTATGTGCCCATCTCTTAGCATTGTGAGAGGTCTTGGCAGGGAGAGCACACTGACCCGACCCTCCTTGTGTTGAACCAGAAATGTCGGTACCAGGGCTACATGTCCGTGCTGGAGGCGTGGCGGGGCCTGGGCCTCCCGGACGGCACCGCCGGGGACGCAGAGCTCCGGCTGCTGGACCGAGCCATGTTCAGGAACTTTCTAGAGGACATCGAGGAGGAGAGCGACGGGCCGGGAATGAAGAAGTCCGTCTCCAGCCCCTCTCTGGAGCTGGAGACGCTGCCCCCGGTGGTCAAAGTGAGGCGCAATGTCTCCGAGAGACGGACCTACCGCAGGGAGGTGGTTGCCCGGCGACACAAAGACCTCTGAGCGGCGGAGGGGGAGAGTGTTGTCCAGAGACGTGGGAGGAGTAGTGGTTGCTTAGCAGCAATGCATTTAGGGTACTGTAGTCTTCAGTTTAGTTAGGGACGAGGAGGATTGAGGCATATGGGATTCATCTGTTACCGGTTGTAAGTTTGACTCTGAAATGTCTTTTAGTCATGTTTTATACATGTGTTCTTGGTTTGCACTTTTACAAAAGAGAACCTCAATGCTTTCTAGTTGTAAAAAAAACGTTTTTTATGTTGAATTGCTCAGAATTGAAAAGTGGACCTAAATAGTTTCTTTGTGTTTACGTGGTTTCTTAATAGTTTGACACTTCATTCCATCTTCGTTGTCATTGCAGGCCTGAATGCCTTTACAGTGTTTCACCACTAGAGGTCGCTGTGTCACATGACATATCTTGAATTAAGTTGACTGTACGAGGGACGGGTTGAAAGATAATATTTACGTTTATTTTGTTACATTTTAAATTGTCTCAATTGCACTGTTGCTTTACGAAGAGCTTATATATTTTTATATTTTTTGAGCATCTGTTATAAACCTGTCATTGTTACAACTGTGTTCTTCATATGAAGGCTTCATTTCCTTAAACGCCTCATGTCCAATCATAGAAAATAAAATCATATCAAAAATTAGAATTTTAGTTTATCATTTTAAAGTAGAAAAATATAATTTACACAAATATTATATATGATAAATAAAATAATCAGTAAATATATTGATACTAATATATTTCATATATATAACATACATTTGTGGTTATTATCATTATGACTTAAATGAATTATTACCTCTTTTATGAAATATATATAGGATATCCTTTTTTTTTTTGCTTATGTGTGTGTCTAAGTGTGTCTGCATGCGTGTGTGTGATCTCCAGTGGCACGGACCCATGTTGTTCTCATTCAGCCTGACATGATGAGCAGGGGTCAGACTGACAATACGAACAGGATGTGTACCACCCACACACACACAGACACACACACACACACACTCCATGTTAATGTCCCTATTCAGCATTACATGCAGGAATAGGGTTAGGGTTAGTGTGTAAACTAACCCTGACCCTGGTTGGACAATAGTGTTGGGGTTATTGTGTAAACTAACCCTAACCCTGGTTGGACAATAATGTTAGGGTTAGTGTGTAAACTAACCCTAAACCTGGTTGGACAATGGGATTAGGGTTAGTGTGTAAACTAACCCTAGCCGGTTGGACAATGGGATTAGGGTTAGTGTGTAAACTAACCCTAACCCTGGTTGGACAATGGGATTAGGGTTAGTGTGTAAACTAACCCTAACCCTGGTTGGACAATGGGGTTAGGGTTAGTGTGTAAACTAACCCTAACCCTGGTTGAACAATGGCGTTTGGGTTAGGCTTAGTGTGTAAACTAACCCTAACCCTGGTTGGACAATAGTGTTAGGGGTAGTGTGAAAACGAACCCTCAACCAGGGTTAGGGTTAGGAAATGTCTTGACCACGGTTTCTATTTTTCCTCTGCGTCATGGCCGTGTGAGAGATGTTTGTTCTGTTTATTGCTGGAGAAGCTGAGCAGGACCTCCTGAGGCTGTCCCACCACGGCATTAACAGTATGGTTTGTTCTAGAAGAGTCAACTGTCTGCCCCCCCCCCCCTTTACACACACACACACACACACAACAAGAGACGGAGAAAGCGAGAATTGGCGAGTAATATAATATTCAATAACATCCTATTCCCATTTGGAG
>OMKI01044757.1:0-10912 GCA_900302315.1 Phycis blennoides
CCTTCATCCTACTGGCTGGTGGCGCTGTCGATCACACATCTCCAACCCCTGATTGGTTACTTTTTACTCAACTCTCTAATGTCATTTTGGAATTGTGCAAAAAGTAAAACTGGAGCACGTCTGGGTGGTGGCCTGGCTGACGATGGTCCTCTGCGAGCAGTGAAAGGTACGCAGGCCCTGCTCGGTTATTCCTTTATCACTTTATCTCTTTGTCAGCGCTCCCTGTCGGGCGGGTCGCCGGGGGTAGTGTGTGTGTGTGTGTGTGTGTGTGTGTGTGTGTGTGTGTGTGTGTGTGTGTGTGTGTGTGTGTGTGTGTGTGTGTGTGTGTGTGTGTGTGTGTGCGTGCGCGGGGCCCACCGTGTGGACCACACCAACAGTTTGACTCGGAGAAAGCGACGCTGCACGCCGCACTGGTGCCGTCCAGCGGGAGCAGCAGGCTGGTTGTGCAAAAGGCCTTCAGGGTGCAAATGTGTTTTCTTTTTGAAGCTTTTAAGGGTTTTTTTGGTGGGGGGGTTTTGTTTTTGTTTAGTTTTTTCCTTCCCGATCCGCAGTGGTTGAATCTTTTATTTATGTTTGAATCAAAGAGGCAAGTATGAATGTGATACTCCGTTTTCTACAGAATTGCCTTCAAATTAGCCAATCTTGCCTCTCGCTTTGTTGTGACACATTTATATGCCCCCCCCCCCCGCACACACACACACACACACACTAGCGCATTGTCTTTGACCGTTTCGAGGGTCTCGATGGAAAACCGTGCATCATCTGACGCAAATAAGAGACCATCACTGAAATGCTTTTCCTCTTGAGGCGCATTGGGTTGTGTCGCACACTGAACACTGCTGCCCATCAATGGAGCTGATCCAACGTGGGGTTCTCTCCCACCACGGTGTCCCCCTGAAGCCCTCGGACTCGGTTCTCCTACCCGGAGATTATGAAGCCACTGTCCCAAATGTATCGTTTCTTTTCTGCCACGCGTTTTCTTCAACGCACTGTATATATACACATATGGATATAGATATCTGACATCTGTAGATACGTATATCTGGATGTAACCGGTGCCGGCTGGCCCTCTGTGCCCCGTGCTGCGTCTCAGAATAGTAAAGTGTGTGTGTGTGTGTGTGTCCCGCTGTCTCCCGCTGTCTCCCCCCCCCCAGAGAGCGTCATCAAGGACCAGGACGAGTTTGAGGTGATGATGCAGATCGACTGCGAGGTCACCGACACGCGCATCCTGCACGTGCGCTCCTCCAGCATCCCGCCGCTGCTGCGCGTCAACAACACCGACACGCTGTACCGGGCGCCGCCCTCGGACCGCCCCGTGGAGGTCCCGCCTCCCGCCGGGGTCCTGATGGGCTCGGCCTGAGCGACGCCCCCCCGTACCGCGGCTGCCCCCGTACCGCCCGCTGACTTTCCACCGCAACAACGAAACGCAAACAAATGTTACAAAAAGTAGATTTTATTTACATTTCAAATGTTTTTTTTTTTTTGTTTTTTTTTGAAGAGGGGGGGGTGTAGGTTATGTTTTCAGCGTCATGGACACGATCGTGTTGAATTTCTATTCCTTTACTGTGAATTTGGACATCGGAACGAAGTGCTCTCTAATCTAATCTCTCTAATCTAAAAATATAGAAACGTAGTAGTCGTGGTCACTGGAAGGTGGTCTGGAGGTGTTGAGGGGGGGGTGCCAGATGCCCCTCCTGCACCGGCGCCGGGAGGCCGTCAGTGAACACTTCCTGTGCGGCAATGACTTTCCCCCCCCGGCTGCCCCAGACACTCGGCGGTAAGGGTAATTGCTCAACGGCAGGGGGGCTGAGCATTGAACCCTCTGTAACCCCACAACTGAAAGGCTGTGGTAACAGCAGCAGTGCATTTGAAGCGTGTCCTTTTGTTATGGCGGCAGAACACGACCGATTTGTGTTCTTTTACAGATCGATTCGTTTTTTTTACAGATTCTCACAAAGTTTATTTGAAACAAATCTGCAATAAATACATGATGTCTCTTCATTACCCCGCCCCCATTATCCCTTCTTGGTTTCCCAAAAAGGCTCTCAGTTTCTCTAACTCCCTTCATGTTGCCTATTGCTCTGTCTTGGACCTTCTTTGTATTTTTGAATATTGTTTGTTTCCTAAAAGCTAAAGAAAACAACTATACTGCATATTCTCTGTGTCTCGTCTCAGATACCTCCAACTGTTAAGGCCACGTACTCAGGAAGCGGAATACTCATGAAAGCCAAGTGTCCGATATGTGTTATATTTGTGTCTTTGAGTGCGTTTCCTATGCTTTGCGTTGTTTCATGAAGAATTTCTGTTCTATGTTTTGCACTGCTTCACGCGGACTGCTTAGCAATTAATACATATTTATTTTCCACTTGATTGTTGGTGAATATGAGTGTGTGCAGCTTTCCTAAGTATGAAATGTATCTTTCTCTGTATCTTTGCATACCTAGTGAATTTTGGATTCAAGTCATATTTAAATGACAATTGGGATCTCTCTTTCGAGGGATAAGTTTTGTGTTTTTAATTGAATGATTGCATTTTGCATATTGTATGGGCCATTACAATATATGATAATGGATGAGGTTATGAGGTTACTTATACATAGTGATTCTTATAGATCTATCCTAAGTTTTGCATAATAAGTCAAGTTACCCGCTCTGTAACAAATCAGTTGTCAATATTGACTCCCAATTCCTTTAAATGTGTAGAATGTGAAGGGGAATAACCACAGCGGTTGTTGGTATGTTGTGTTCTCAGCATTCACCTCCTTCCACTCACCTAATTGCACTCTTATTGTAAGTGCACTTAAATTGAAAAGTGAAGAGAAGATTTGAGAATTTAGTTTCAATTTCAGACCAGTTGTCATCCAATTTGCCATATTATATCAGAAAATATCTTAGTAATAGTTCAAATGTGCCCTTTTAAGAGTTGCTTTCTATGTGGGGTTTTAGCAGTCATCCTGTATTTAGCGTAACAGTAAACTGCATCTCCCATTGATGTTCAGGGTTGAAAGAAACCAACTCATGTTTTGTTACTGAATTGGGAAACTTGTCAATAAAACACTGGAATTTCGTACCGTTTTACAAAATTGTATTTATTACATTTTTCCAAGTAGGTATATATTTGTTATTCATATTGAAGTATATGTCTTTCAATCATTTTTGTAATTTGTGAAATGTATTTGTAATTCGTGTAACTGCAGAGGCAAAACAATCCTTAGCTGTTTGAGCACTTCAACAGAAGGAAATGGCGGCTACCTGCCATGGATGAAGACAAATGAAGGGAGCTTTTTATCACTGGTGTGTCTTCTATACAGTTCGATCTGATATAGAGTCTGATCTCTTAATAAGTGCTTTCTGTGATCTTACCACGGACGGCTGTACATCTGAGCGTAAGCATATCTTCCAAAACGTAATATAAAGGTACAAAAAAGGAAGTGAATAACAAAAAGAAAATGGGATTTGATTGTGGTAGCTTTTTTTTTATCCAAGACTTAATTGGGGGGGGGGGGGGGCAGGTTTTGCCCCATTTTCTACATTCAGATACATTTCAGTGATTCATTACACACTATATACAATTCAACCTGTCGACTGAAGTACAACAACAACTTTAGTGAGATAAAAAAAAAAATCTAAAATGTATACTCCTCACAGTTAAATTTTTTTTATTTTATTTAAAACAATATTCCTGTGAACTGGTCTACAATCCACCTTTAAAAAACATCATAGAAAACCTTTTTTTTGTTGTTGTAACTGAAATAGAAAAACAATCAAAGCACGCGGCGTTCCCCCATCAAGGGTCCACGTAGGCGAACTTGACGTTGTACGTGACCTGGTGTCCGTTGTCCCACGCGTAGAGCACGCCCTCCCTGGGGTTGTAGTCCACCTGCGAGGTGTAGCTGTAGCCGTTGACGAAGGGCATCCCGGGCACCATCTGCGTGTGCGTGTGCGTGTCCAGGGCGTACGAGAGCTTGGCGTCTCTCCGGTCGTAGCCGTCCACGGCGTAGAGGACCCCGCACACCACGAAGCAGTTCCCGTAGTGGTTCCTCCGCAGCGCCGTCCTCCAGGTGCTCTGGGGGTCCTGGCTGAGGTCCGACGGGTCCAGCCGGGACAGCACGATCACCTCCTCCAGGAAGCCCTCGTGGTCCAGCGCAGGGTACAGGATCCACAGGCCGCTCTCGTCCACCGAGAAGTCGACGTTGGAGTGTCCGCGCCACTCCCACGGCGACGAGTCCTCGAACGCCGCGTCGTCCAGCAGGGTCCAGGCCGCCACGCGGCGCCGCCGCAGGTCGTACTTGATGACGTCGCGGGAGAATGCCCGGTTGTAGTAGAAAGCGCCGTTGAAGACCACGTGACCGGTGCCAATCCAGTTGTACGGCAGCTTGTAGGAGTTGGTGAAGCGACCTGGGACGAGAACACAAAGCAGGGGTGAGTGATGGAAGGACGGATGAACAGAAGTGACCTCTTGAGAACGCTCGTCGTGAAGACCATGTGCGGCCCACCGGCCTCTACCTTGCTTGAAGACCTCCATGTTCTGGAACTCCAGCAGGGTGTTTCCGTAATAGTAGTCTGCCACGTAGATTTTGTCACCGTTGGACTTGGGGTCTTTCATCCAGGCTCCCTGGTCCTTCCCGTAGGTGTTATGGGTAACTGGATCAGAGATCGTTGCCAATGTGTCCTGACACTGTCCTGTCACAGAACATTTACCAGAGTGGGGGTTTTTACTTGTTCTCGACTGAACAACATGAGAAATAACATGAAAGAAAGCCTGTACAATCACAGAAATGTTCTACGTTGAACTGCCAACTTTCTTGCAATTTGGATGGATCGTTAACAGATGCATCAACAAACCTCAAATCAATCTCTGCTTTAAGGAAGTAACAGTGCTGCGGAAAGTTCCAGAGTGCTGATTGAATGTGCACTTCACACATCCCTACAACATACTTCATGGCACGAGTCTCATCATCCCTAACGAATGATCTTACCAGTTTTCCTTGGCGTTGGTTCTTCGGGTCTTTGTGCGGGCTTCGCTGGCGTCGGAGGGCCCTGCTGCCCTGCCTCCAACTGATCCCAGCTGATCTGGTACGTTGCCTTATATCTCACTGGAGCGACCTCTACAGTGCTGGAGGTGGTGGTGGTGGTGCTGGTGGTGCTGGTGCTGGAGCTGGTAGAGGAGGGCGCCGTAGAAGTGGGGGTGGTGGTGGAAGTGGTAGTGGGGGTGGTAATTGAGGTGGGGGTGAAAGTGAGGGTGGTGGTGGTGGTGGTGGTGGGGGTGGTGGTAGTTGGGGTGCTGGGTGTAGCTGGTCCGGTGACGGTGGAAGTCACGGTGGTGGGGGACATAATGGGCTGGGTAGAAGTAGCAGTCAAGGCTGTGTGGATGGGTTGAACCATGAGAGGAGTCACCGTCCCCCTGGAGATGGTTGAGTCGGTTGCTTGCCCCCCCACAGTACTTTGCCTTGTGTCTTTTGTTCCCCTGGTCCCAGGCGCTTCTGGAGCAGAAGTTCTCCCCTGAGCTGTGGTTGTTGTTGGGGTTTCCTTGGTGGTTGGAGGAGCGGTGATGGTGGTTCTGCTGGTGTCAAGGAAGGACTTCATTGGCTCCTTTGTAGCAAAGCTTGGTTCCACGGTTCTAAGTTCTTTGGCCGTCGGCGTGATTGGCCGCTGTTGAGCAGTGGTTCTGCTGGAGATCGGCCCGGTCGTGGTGGTGGTGGTGGTGGTGGGTTCTGATGACCTCACCGCAATGCGTCCTGTCGTGGATCCCGCACTCTGTTTGTTCTCTGACACCATCGTCGTGTTTCCTCTGGACACATCGTGACTTCTTGGCTCGAGGGTCTTGCGTTCATCCCCGCCCCCGGTGCCCGTAGTCTCAGGATGGGGTTCTCGTAGCACTGCCCTCATGAGGACTCTGGGCCCGGACGGAGATTGGGGCTGCAGCAGCTGCTCCTCGATGAACAGATCCGCAGGGCCATCGCCACTGAAGCCATACTCGAAAACTGGAAGGGGCGTGAGAGGAGACCGCATGGTTACACACTCTAACCCAGAGGCTCTGCTGAAAACTCTGCACGGGCCACCAGCCTCGCCCGATCGTGTCAGTATGCGTGCCGGTATATGTGCTGGTATATGGTTTGGACGGTGGCTGTGGGACACGTTCCACTGAATGTCAGGGCTGCGTCTCTCAGCCGGTGAGGAAGGTGATGGAACACCCATCAGACGCGCAGCAGGGACCTCCGAAGGGGATCAAAGCCAGTATGTTTGTGTGATTGAGAAGTTCTAACAGCTGCAACGCGAAAAGGACCCTATAAAGTGACTGAACACCTCTGCCTGTTTGTATCTGGGTGCTTCTCATGAGACCGTCGGCCCAACAGCGGACAGAGCAGGTCCTTCTTTTCCATTCCACATTTAATGACAATACCGGCTGTCCAGACGTTTACTGCCTTGCTGAGTGGCTTGTGGTCGTTATGGCAATCCAAATGTAAATATCTATTTCATTGTTATGGCGTCTCACAATACATTGGAATCCAGAACTGGATCTTCAAACAGACAGACATGAGTACACAGTTCACCGGTAGTGCTTTGTCTTTAAATGTAAGACTTATTCATTGCCTTCATTTTTGTTGTCTGTTCTGACGTGTGACCAGGTCAGAACAGACTCTGAGTGACTGACTCAGTGACTCAGTGGGTCAGACGACCACCGAGACCGCAGAGCTAAGTGGAGGATGCAGCGGGCGGACTCACAGTTCTCCCCGGGTTCGCCGTCGTCAGCCGCCATGGGGTCCGGTTCAGATTTATAAAACGTCATGCCTCTGATAATCATGCCATTAGCGGCGGCCTTCAGCGCCTCAGCATTGCCCCGGGGATGGGTCCCGCCTCCGGGGGGAGTTGGGCGTTTCCCTCGCGCCGCGCCGTCAGAGACGGCCTCCTCTGGAGACGACTCGCGTCCGCCCAGGAACTTTTCCTCGTACCTCGCCTGCAAGAGAAACAAGAGATAAGCCACACAACTCTGATTAGGTTACAGTAACGTGCGAAGGACTATTGTTCCTCAACAGATTTATTCCCTCCCTGATTTGCATTACAAAAAAAAAAACACTGTTCTGCAGCGAAATGCTGAAAATAGTGAGTCATCATCACGGTGGTTTCCAGGAGTCTGCTTGGCAGCGCCTCTGGTCCGGATAATGACTGTGACGGCGGTGGTCCCACTGTAGCCAGGTGCCTTTGACCTGACCGAGGTCAACCCCTCGCTCACATCCACTGTGGCCTTCACATTCCACCGGGCTTCATGTCCATTACCCCCCCACGTGTTTAAATTGGTACCAAATATTGTTGGATGGGAGGGGGGGTGGAAAGAAGAGATAATTGTGAGTCTGTAGAGTCACTTCACAAGGTCTATTTCCAGAGCAGCCTTGTAGAAATTGTGATTATTGTTATCGTTCGAAAAAGTCTGCGTTTATGTTGAGACAGGGCCGTCAACATTCCTGTCATAGCGACAGAGATGAAGTAAAGGGCTGTCCTGTTGCAATTTTAACCCCATTTCAATCCAAAAATGTTTTCATAAAACCCATGAGCTGACAGGAATGAAGCCGACATAACGTCGGCGTGCAATCGTCCCCGACCGCGCCGCGGTGGGCCGGCGTGGACCCTCATCCCGACACCCCGACACTCACGTCCGGGCCGTGGTACGCGGCCGCCCTGCCGCTCTTCAGACCCGGGCTCTTGGCCCCCTGTCCGCGGAGGCCCAGCTTGGAGGGGCGTGGGGTGGAGGAGGTGGAGCGCGTGGGGGCGGTGGAGGGCGTGGAGGAGGCGGAGCGCGTGGGGGCGGTGGAGGGCGTGGAGGAGGTGGAGCGCGTGGGGGCGGTGGTCCCGGGGCGGTCCGTGACCAGACCACCCCGGGGGAGGGGAGCTCTCGGGGGCTGGGCCGCAGCTCCAGTGTGGTTCAGAGACACCATCTGACCAGGGAGACAAGCAGAAGAGCATGATGGGGAGGCGCCGCGGGGCGACTCGGCGGTCTGATGAGGACCAACCCTCGGTGCAGGAGGATCACAAACCTTTCCAGCACATTACATGTGTGTTGGAAACATCTGGTGGATCTTTTTCCAAGTGCGCTTTCACATACAAGCAAACTTTTTCTGACTAATGACATTGAACTACACTATATAGAATACAAATATGGTACTTCCATGTGTGATGTTAAGCAAATTAATACTGGTTGAGTAGCAAGTAGCTCACAGGGTAGGCCTATACGTGTTAAGTATACCAGTGTCTCCGCCAGCGGTTTCATTGGGCCCCTGGGTGACTGATTCTAACTTGCTCGATAAGACCTGCAACATCCACACTCTGGGTGGCTGGAGATTTCACCCAGGGCAAATGATCTGTTTTGTGAGGATGTGGTAGGCTTCTCTGATTCATATGAGGCCACACCCTACGTTGATTACATCCACATTGTGCACATTTCACGTTCATTCGTTTGATGCTTTACCCAAGTACAGGATGTCTCACCTTTTCGACATGCTCCACCCGATCCACGAGTTTGTTGGTAACGGAGTGCAACTTCAGAAGATCCAAGCCATAAAACGATCCTTCCAGTAGGTCAATGATTGCAGAGAGCTGGAATAATTGGAAATATACTCTCAAAAGACTTTCCTTGATCGTTTAAAAAAGTTGATAAACGTGTAGGTTTAAACTTGGTCCTAACGCCTTGGCCATGGGGCGTGATATAAATGGCATTGCTTTGTTTGGGACAATGACTACAAAAGGTAATAAAAAAAACAGGGGGTGGCGGTGAACTATGATGAAGATTGGGCATTTCACCTTGACATTTTCCTTTTCGGCTTCCCTAAGCTTTTTCAACCTGAACTCCCCCTCGCATGGATTGACCGCTGACGGAGGAGCGATGCAGGCGCACTTGCACTGCGGACCTGAAGTGATAGTTTCCACGGTGTAGAAGTCCTGCGCCGTGGCGCTGCCCTCTTCTATCCGCCGGCAGGCGCTCCTGCTCAGGGGTCTGACAACACATTTACACCGACAGTCAGAGCCTTCCGAGATGGCTTTCACTTTGTCATAATCACCCAGCAGCTACAAGAAAAGAGGACGGATGGATTTTGGACCACACAAAATCAAGCGTTTTTAATGATTGGACTATATGTCAAAAATTGAAGTGTGAAGGAGTAAGAAGACGCTTACCTGAGATAGAATATGTTCTTGGTCATTGACCGCCTGCTGGTGTGCGATATTCTGATCACTGGGACTAGGAGCCTGTATCCCAGTGTCAGACCAGTTCCTCGGCGCAGCCGAGCACCAAGATAAAAACGCTAAGTATACTGCGCATAAAACACACATTCTGTCCATATTATAAGGCTTGCAAAGCGACATATTTGGTCTACTTCAAAGACCTAGAAAAACCCAAATTACAGGCACAGCCTGTTACTAATTATTACATCTACCTTAATAATTGCATAGCCCAAATGTGGCTTTACAAAATTAGAACAGCAACCAAAATTTCATAATTGACAAATTAAGATGAACAGTAGAAGTTAATTCTCTTTTAAAGCTATGGCCGCCGATAATGAATTTCCCAACCATGCATGCAAGCAGGACAAGAAGCGGAGTTCAGCGCCTCGACGCTGGGTGTGCAGACGGTGCGGAGCTTTGAGCTCAGAGCGCCGGATCTGTGACGTCGCGGGGGGGGCGGGGCCACGAGAGAGCGCGCAGAGTGGAACTTCTCAAGATGCCTTCGTTTTATTTCTACACAGAACAAGCGCGTGTCACTCAGAGGAGCCCGTCGAAAATTAACAGTGACTTTACCAAAAGTCATAAAATAATAATAAAAAAAACCAAATACAAGTAAAGCAGATGGGTAAGCTTACAGCAGCTTATATCTTTGCTGCACCAACACATGGGGAAAAGAGGTAAAAAAGGAGGCTAAGGCACGACTTTCACTGTAGTATTTTTCCTTCAACAAACATTTGCAGCCATGAATTGAAACACATTTACATTAAAATGAACACCCCTGAACGTCCTACAAAAAAGGTGATCAAATGCTCCACGATCGTTGTAGACCATCCGTCTGTCCCCCACCCCGCCCCGTCCTTCAACAGCCGTCCCTCTCCACCTCGGGCTGCTCCACCACGGGCAGGGTGAGGTGCGAGATGCGGCTCCACAGCCCGCTGTACTTGTCCCGGTCCATGTGGTCGAAGGCCACCGGCCGCCCCGGCGTGAGGAACTTCCTCTGGAGCTGGTCGTCCACCATCTCCTCCACGACGTTCAGCGGCAGCTCCTGCCCCAGCGCCCGCTCCTCCAGCAGCACGGTGAAGAGCAGGAAGGTCCGCTTGTAGGCCGCGTTCTCGTGGTCGCAGTAGCGGTAGAAGATGAGCGTGGCGCCCGGGGGGAGCTCCTCCAGGCGGTGGATGACGGCGGCGGCGGGCCGGTCCCCTCCGAACGCTCCCTGCAGCTCGCTGTCGATGTGCAACTTGACCTGGTCGCTGTCCCGGCCGGCGCCGGCCAGCGCCACCGCCGCCGCCCCGTCGATGTGGAGCACGGAGGCGTTGTGGGCGGCGGAGAAGGCGGAGGCCATCCCCCGGGCCAGGCAGCGAAGCGTCCCCTCGGCCCCGCGGCCCGCGGCCAGGATGAGGCTGACCGGCTCGGTGGGCCGGGCGGTCCGGAGATGTCGTTCCAGGTGGATCCTGCTCCGCTTCCACAGCTCTGGCCGCTGGCCGGGGAACCGAGTCTGCAGTGCGGTCATCTCTCGGATGAAGACGTCCACCTGGGGGAAAGCCTTCTGCTCCGAGGAGGGCTGGAGAGGATCAGGAACCCCCCAAATGGCTAATAATCCCACCAACACCGCCGCCAACAGCATCAAGTACGTTGCTTTGCCTGTGAAGGGTGAGGAAATATGAGGGGGGGGGGGGGGGGGGGGGGGTTTGAGGCTT
>OMKI01044766.1:0-13879 GCA_900302315.1 Phycis blennoides
AGACAGACAGACAGACAGAGAGAGAGCGAGAGAGAGAGAAAAAGACAGACAGACAGACGGAGAGCATTGACAACATGCAGCTATGTCCATTGGCATACCAAAGCATCTGGTCACAGTGAAAACACACCAACCCATTCCAGGCCCCCTAGGAGTCGACCCAATGACAGGTCCTTTAAATATCCTGAGACCACCTGACGTCTGGAGCGTGACTCAGGTGAAGGGGGAGTGAGGGGGGAGGGGCGAAGGGGAGGAGGTAATGGAAGATGTGTCGCCAATACCAAAGGAGGCAGACAGCCACACAGGAAATGTCTAAAGAAGAGCCATGCACCTGTGTGTGTGTGTGTGTCTGTGTGTATGTGTGTCAGCCAGCAAACCAGCTGTCTGCAGAGTCTTCTTTAAGCTAAAAACACTCAGGCATAACGCTACTCCCAAACCTACTCCTCTGCTCACACACAAAAAACAACACACACACACACACACACACACACACACACACACACACACACACACACACACACACACACACACACACACACACACACACACACACACACACACACACACACACACACACACACACACACACACACACACACACACACACACACACACACAACACACACACACACACACACACACACACACACACACACACACACACACACACACACACACACACACACACACACACACACACACACACACACACACACACACACACAGGTGCACAAACACAGGCTTACTTACTTTGCTGCTCGGGGCACGCACACACCCATGCACACACGCACACACGCATGCACACACGCACACAGTGGTGGCTATTTGGTCAGATCTGAGACGGGGGGGGGATGTGAAAGTGGGTCGACGGGGTTTAGGGACTGGGGGGGGGGGAATCACACAGGAGGGATCAACCGCAGTCAAACTGGAAAAGAAAACATAACATACAAGGAGGACCAGCGATGGTGATGGTCTCTAGTGGAGGAAGAGGATGCACAGAGACACAGACAAAGAGAGAGAGTAAATGACAAGTCTAGAGATTAAGAAAGAGAAAGAGACTGCACACCGAGACAAAGGCCGAGATACAGAGAGAGAGGGGCAGAAAGAGGGCGAGAGACAGACGTACAGACAGACAGACGGAGCGGGAGAAAGAGAGCGAGGGGGGCGCCGTGGTGCAGGGTGAGAGCAGCCAGAGGGGGGGGCCTCTTCAGGGGAGCAGGCGGTACTGGTTCACACAGAGGCCAACATCGTCTCTCTCCGGCGTGACTCCCCGAGGCTCCACTAAACCTCCGCCCCCCCCCCCACTCAACTTAAAAACATAACGTGTCATTAAAAGCCCTTTTCCCTCCCATTCACTTTGTCAAAACATTAAGGGTGACACTAAAGCTCCAGAATAGGTGTGGTTGTTATGATGTCTTGGGACTTTAGGCTGGCAGGTGGATGAGTAAGAGCAGAACAACAAACACATTAAGATTCTTTGTTGTTATTTCCTAAGAAATATCTACATAAAATCAGTGTTGGAAGCCTTCTGAATACCAACACCGATACAGAAATAGATGCTTTTAAGTATTTAACCATGCTGTCAGCAAGTCGATCAGAAAACAATCAATAATGTCTAATCCATACCAATATCATGGTCCATTTATCACGCAAGAAAATATAAAGTGATGTATTCATCCAAACGTGACATTTCAGTCATTGTCCAATAATATTCAAAAAGACCAAAATGTCAGGCCTTAGTTAGTAAAGGTCACCCTTGCGTACGTGTGTGTGTGTGCGTGCACGTGTATGTGTAGCGCGTGTGTGTGTGTGTACGTGTATGTGTGCATGCTTGTGTGTGTGTGTGTGTGCGTGCGTGCGTGCGTGTGCGTGTGCTTGTGTGTGTGCGTGACGCAGGTGAGCCCAGGCTGAATGTGCGTGTGTACAAAGAAAACAAAATGGTGCGGTGATCCGTCCGAGGTCGTCACGGCGACGGATAAGAGCTGACACAGTGGTTTGTAGCCGCGGGGTAAGCGCTGCGCTGGCTGCATTTCACAAGAGAATGAAAGAACAGGTATATGAAGAGAGGTTTGGGCCACTGTAGGCCCTGCACTGTGAGGAGAGGGGGATTAAACCGGACCATTCGGGCGCTGCCGGCACCAGGCATTCGCCCCACGCCACGGAAAACACTAACATGATTCAGGAGCAGATACGGGCCATTAAAGTTAAAACTTAAGGGCACCTCGCTCAACTATGTCCAGATCAAAGCCAGCACCTCTGAAACATCTCCAGCCCGGTGGCTCGGCTGGCTGACTCCTGCTGGAGTCCATGGAATGGAGTTCCACTAAACTGAATGGAGAAACTTCACGCTCCTTGGGACATTATGAAGTCCTCAAACAAAAAGTGAGCTGGTCTCAATCCTCCAACATGTCTAGTCTCTGCATCCCCTGACGCCAAGACAATAGGACACACCCCCACTTCCTGCTGCATCTTCAGCTGACAGGAAGTGCAGCGGGACGTTTTGACGAAAAGCTCCGTCTGCAGCCATGAGGAGGAGCTGGTGAGGACCCACAGTGGGGACACGCCGCCATGTTCTGCCTCCTCTGACGAGGCTGGGACAAGCCTGCTCATGTGTAAACAAAGCCCTGACTAGACACTAATACGGTGGAGGATGGGCGGAGACGGGGGGGTTAGGGGGAGACAGTAACACAAATGAGATTTGAGAAGATGGATAAGTATGTAGGTAGAAAGGTACCGTGTGTGTGTGTGTGTGTGTGCGTGCGCGCGCGTGCGTGCGTCTGTGGTTATGTACTTGCGTTGCGTGGGATATCCACCAGGAGAAGAAAAAGGGAGCCTGAAAGCGTGGAATAAAGACGACTGACAGCTGACAGGGTGCATCAGCCGGGACTGGCTGTCAGCCAGCATCAGGACACTGGGGGGACGACTACCCAAGACCCCTGCCTTCACAGAGGCCTGAAGCAGTGATGAAGAAGCTCACCTTGTCAGGTACAAGAGGGGGGAGGACTAACTGTTTATTAATATAGGTTACGACTACCATTATCTTTGTATATTTTATAATAGTCACTGACAGTATTGTGTTAATAATAGCTTATCCAATAGCAGTAAATGGGAGGTTTTGTCCATTTAGCCCCGACAGTGGTCTAAATGTTAACAACAGGTAATAATCAGAATGTGTACGGCCTCCAACGTGGACTGAGAGATTCAAATGGCCTCTGATGCCACCGGTGAGTGACATTTATTGTTCAGTTGGTGAAACACTTAACATTGGAAAATGTTTGGCACTGGTGTCAGGAGTAATTATTTTTATGACGAAATACTGATGAAATACACAAGAATGTATTTAGGTGTGAAAAACTCACAGGCCAATTACCTTTCTCCCGGGATAAATATACAGAAGGTCAGCTCTGCCTCAACGATGTTTACAAATTCATTTATTCATTTATTTATTTTCAAAAGGTCTGCCTTGTCGAGTTACTCTGGGATTCGCGTTTATTTGGCTAATGATGTTAACCGCGACAGATTTTTGTCAGAGCGTTGATTAGCGACAAGGACAGAGGAGCTTTATAGCTCTATTAACTCCGCTAGCAGGCTAGGGCTAGCTGCTAATGTTAAGTAACTGTGAGGGATGGATTCAATTGGCAACACAACGTGGACAGAGAACGGCATGTCCAAGTCTTTCAACATCATGACCCAGAGCACATGACGCTTTCATAGTCTTTTGCTGTCTTGTTTCAGGGGAGACGACAGCCACATGAGACCGTTTATGTGCCCCGAGAACCCAAGTCATCGATGGCACCAAAATGGCCAATCCAAAAAGTACCGCGCACGTCTGTGGTCAAGAGACGAGATTCCGAGTGGAGTTACCGGCTGTCGAGGTGGCTGAAATCCAACAGGTTGAACTCTCGGTTGTCCTGAGAGTGGTAGATCGTGTCGACATCCTGAGTGGAGGAATAAACAGACAAACACGCCGGTGAGGAGCCAGCGGGGGACACGGAATAGATTAAAGAAGCACTTAAGATACACACGGCGAACAGATGAGAATCAGGACAGAGATCAAACGACTGATTGATCAGGGTGCAATGGGTGCGCTCACACCGCAGCCTTGATAAAAGCCCTGCACGCTAAATGAGGCATCTTGGAGACGAGGGGAGAGGGGAGGTTGTCTCACCCACTGCACCTCCTCTTTGCAGCCGATCCCGTTGTAGTCGCACAGCGCCGCGTAGGTCTCAGAGAAACCCCCTGGAGGAGAGGGGGAGGTGGGGGAGAGGAGGAAGAGAGGAGGAGAGGGGAAACAGAGGGAATGATGGGCGCGGAAAGAGGGGAGGAGGGGAGAAGAAGCGGGTGAGGAAGGTGAGACAAGAGAGAGAGGACGGTGGGGGATAAAATGGGATTAGTGACGGAGAATAAATGAGAGGACAGCAAGAGACCGCAAGAATGGGGATACGAGTGGAGGAGAGGATGAAGGGAAGAGATGGAGAGAACAGGGGAACAAAAACAGGCCACGGTTCAAAAGAAACAGAAAGGAAGGAGAGAGGAAGATTCTGTGCACACATCCAGGTGAGATCAAAGTGTTGACAGTGAAAGATCTGGTTGAATAACGGAATGACCAACAGATCAGAGAGGAAATCTAACAACAATCACCATCCTCCGTCTGTTCAGGTCTGTCCTCCACAAAAAGTGGAATACACTTTTCTTCAAAGCTGTAGTTCATGTTGGGTACGGGGGCCGCATACCAACGAGAGTGTTTGACTCCCAGTCGGGAAAGGTTCCGGGTTCAATCCCGTGCCAGCAGGCTACCTGTCGGCGACCATGGGCAGGTGACCCAGCTGCCCTAGCAGCTGGCTATTCACCTGTATCTGTATTCACCATGACCCACTTTGGACCACTTTGCTCTGTGCATGTGTGTGTGTGTCCGTGCATGTGTGTGCGTGCGTGCGTGTGCGTGTGTGCGTGCGGCGTTGAATGCGGCAGCTCACCACAGGTTTTTTGGGTCTCTAGCGATGAATCAGAAGTAGGTGAAAATTTGTGCACTCCATCTGCCACGTCACCCTCTGCTCGACATATAGGAGGCCTGAGAGAGAGAGAGAGAGAGAGAGAGAGAGAGAGAGAGAGAGAGAGAGAGACATTAGTCTTCTTTACTTGCGTCACCTTAAAGAATCCTTTGAATTAAGACAGAAAGACACAGCCAGATCTCATTAAGATCAAAATCCAAAATGGAAAAAATTCGATTTCCTTTGCCCTCGGCTACCCTTGAACAGGCAGCCAAAGAGCACTACATGTCAAGTTAAAATGTCCAACCAAAAAGTCTGATTCGTTTCAGAAAACACAAAGAATTTGTATATTGAAAGAGCTGATGCTGCTTGTTTTCCAGTGGACTTTAATAGATAAGCTACTTTCCTCACATAACAATAATATCTCCACCCACATCTTGACCACATTATCTTTTTCCTTCTTTATTACATTTTTGTCCTTATAATTCATATGTTCAACTTTGTCTATGCCTCAATCTGTTTTCCTTCAGTAATAACTTCTTCAAAATTAGCTCAGTGAATCAACACGCTAGGGCGCTAACCACATACAACAATTGTGGCCGCCGCAGGTTCGATTCCCACCTGTGTCCTACATATCATCTCTCTCTTCCTTTCTTTCTTACAGCCCACTGTCCTGTCATCAAAGGCACACACAAATCTGTAGAAATGTTCAATTCAAATAACGTTATCTTTCCATTAGGAGCTTTGGGTGTGTGGCATCAGGTTACAGTGCATCAAGTGCAAGACAACCAAGACCCTATTCACAGCACACTACGTCTGCTACCACCGTTACCAGGGATTACATATTCGTTGCTTTCATCTATAACGTGGTAACCGTTTTTTTTTATTAAACTTAATCAGCTAAAACTAAAAAAAGATTTTTAAGCATATTATTTTGAGCACATTGTTTTTGCACTCTCAAGCCAACATGTGGTCGATCTATTTGACGGTTGTTTTGAATGTCCGATTGTTAGCGCATTGATTTGGGAGCGTTTGAAAGCCAGCACGGACCCCTTGGTGAAAGATAACGCACGCTCTTGCAGAATCTGGTTTTCAACAACACGTAAGGTACAGCGGTTTTTATTGTAAAATAAGCCAATAAGTGAAGGGGTCTTGAATCAACCTGGAGGCATTGACAAGACAATAACGACCGGCTCGCTGTACATTATCCCATTTATTACATTGTTATTGTTAAGATATCAATCATTTCACGCAAAATATATCAACAAAAATGATTTGCTTTAAAAACGACAGCAGCAGTCTGCTACAACAGACCGCCGAATGCCATGACTGACCAATCAGAATCGAGTACTCATCAAAGCCATGTAATAAATACATTGAACTGGTTTCATGTAGCCGACGACTCTAGCCCTCCTCAACAGGGCAGAGAGGACCACGTGGACCCATTCCTACATATGTGAGGTGATCCTGGATCCCATGTGACTCCCGGGCAACATGGCCCTACTTAATCCTATTTGGCAGATAAATGAAAAACACAACACCTCACTATATCCCTGACCTTAATCCCCACACACCCAGCCTTATCTGGCCCTCCTCCTGTCCCGAGGGCGGGGGTGTGCATGTCTGGCTCACCTTCCATTCATTGTAACTAACAAGGTATCCCCCGCTTCATCCTCCCCCCATCCTCAGGATCCTCCACCCATACTGTTTACACTTCAACAAATTGCTAACATGGTGACTCATCTCCCACAATCCTCCCCCCCCTCCTCCTCCGTGTCCCACCAATCACTAACAAGAAGAACAATCTTTCCGGCACCCCCCTTCCAACTGTCACCCTCCCCTCTCTCCCCCCTCCCATCCTCCTCACCCCTGAAGCATACATGAACTTCTATTCCTCCCCCTTCTGATTTCCCCCCTCCTCTCTCCATCTTCTATACTACTGAGGGAGGGAGTGAGGACTGAGAGGCTGAAGACGACAGAGCCCGAGAGAGGGTCAAAGAGAGAGGGAGGGGGGAGGAGGTAGAGCTGCAGAGAGAGGGACATGGGGAGAGAGACTGAGGAAGGAGACAGAGAGAGGGACATGGGGAGAGAGACTGAGGAAGGAGACAGAGAGAGGGACATGGGGAGAGAGACTGAGGAAGGAGACAGAGAGAGGGACATGGGGAGAGAGACTGAGGAAGGAGACAGAGAGAGGGACATGGGGAGAGAGACTGAGGAAGGAGACAGAGAGAGGGACATGGGGAGAGAGACTGAGGAAGGAGACAGAGAGAGGGACATGGGGAGAGAGACTGAGGAAGGAGACAGAGAGAGGGACATGGGGAGAGAGACTGAGGAAGGAGACAGAGAGGGACATGCTGAGAGATTAGACAGGAAGGAGGGAATAGACTCCATTTCACTTCACGCACCATCACCATGTTCTGGAAATAGACTCCATTTCACTTCACGCACCATCACCATGTTCTGGAGTGGTACTCGCACTTGTCCTCAAACTAGTAACACGTTCTGCACACTTGAGGACTTTTCAAATGTGTATGGAGAACAATTTTTAAGATTAGCGATTTAACCAGCGGCCTTTTGTCTGAACCCCCGTGTTCCACACATCTTCAACTTGCAAAAAACTATTACAAAGAAGACATCGACCGCACGCTACAGGACAACGTACAAATGCAGCGCGCGGCACACACACACACTCCCTGTCTCCTTTGATTCAGAACAAGGTAAACGCTCGCCACAAAGTCAATATGGACGTCACCTCGCAGAGAGAGGCAGACATCACCTACACAAAGGAGGGCCACTGTGGGGAGCGGCAGGCCATTTCTCACAGACAAGAGGGGGAGAGCACAGGGAGGAGGGGAGAGAGGAGCACAGGGGGGAGGGGAGAGAGGAGCACAGGGAGGAGGGGACAGAGGAGCACAGGGAGGAGGGGAGAGAGGAGCACAGGGGGGAGGGGAGAGAGGAGCACAGGGAGGAGGGGAGAGAGGAGCACAGGGAGGAGGGGAGAGAGGAGCACAGGGAGGAGGGGAGAGAGGAGCACAGGGAGGAGGGGAGAGAGGAGCACAGGGAGGAGGGGAGAGAGGAGCACAGGGAGGAGGGGAGAGAGGAGCACAGGGAGGAGGGGAGAGAGGAGCACAGGGAGGAGGGGAGAGAGGAGCACAGGGAGGAGGGGAGAGAGGAGCACAGGGAGGAGCAGAGAGGAGCACAGGGAGCAGAGCACAGGGAGGAGGGGACAGAGGAGCACAGGGAGAAAGGGAGAGAGGAGCACAGGGAGGAGCGGAGAGGAGCACAGGGAGCAGAGCACAGGGAGGAGGGGACAGAGGAGCACAGGGAGAAGGGGAGAGAGGAGCACAGGGAGGAGAGCAGAGGGAGGACCGGCCAGCAGGTCAGCGGGGCTGACATTGACGGGTCCTGGCTCATCAGGGTCCTGGCACCGGGGAGCCGTGCTCCACACCTGGACCTGTTGACACGTGGCAGCGAGCCAGAGCACAGGCGCTGGACAGCTCCCGGCACCGCGGTGACGGCCACGCGGCGGTTTGAAGTCTTCTGGAGCTTCCTGGATTTTCTATCGCTTGACTTTGTCGTCGTTTGAATTCTTGTTACCGTTATAATTACCGTTTACATTCAGCATTTACATTATGTATCTACTACTCGTGTATATAGAATGATAAGTTTCAGTATTTGTTGTAGTTCTTGGTACAATATAAATAATAAAATAAGAAATCTTATTACTGTTCTATATTTGTCCGACTGTCATAGCCACATGTCCCATCTGGGATTAATGGAGGCCATCTAATCTTAACGGAAACGAGAGAGTGTTTCTGTGCTCGGAGAGGATCTTACAAGTTTACAGTGGTGTTGAGAGTACATCATAAAGAGAGGGGGAGAGAGAGTTTCCTACGCATACACAGAGTTGCTGAAAACATAATGAAAAGAGAGGGAGTGCATTTCTTTAAATCACAAATCAGCAGACTAGCTCAAATCTGGGTGAATAGAGCGCATCACTTTGTTTGTGTCGTATTTGTTTCGGCCAATCGTGTCGCTGGAGGGGGGGATTTGTAAGGGTGTAATTTGCTGGCAGCTAACAAGCTCTGGTCAGGACACAAGACGGCGATAGAAAAGGTGCCTGTAAGGGTTTAAAATCAACACTGTGGCGAAACACCTTCTGAAAGCTCCATCCACTCGCACAAATGAGTTTCTCTTCGGAGAACATCTCTGTGACGAAGCGGGAAACAAGGCGTAACCCCCCCCTGCCCTCAAAGCTGTGCTCCAACATAGCAGCACTGCTGCATCGCAGGTTACTCACGCGTAGATGGAGTTGTTGAAGACGCGGGAGAGGGCGTAGTTGATGTGGCCCACCACGTGGTCCACCTGATCCTGGGTCTGGAGTCTCAGGGAGTAGGTGGTCTTGTCCGTGTCGATCACCACCTGCACCAGCACGTGGACAGAGGTCATGGGTCACCCGTGTCTACGGCTACGGAGCGCGTGCGGTGCTTTTCCATCACAGAAAATGCCCATAATTGATCCCTCACTTCACTTTTGAGTGCTATTGAATTACAATGAAATATTGATCAGCTCATACAGTGGAGTCAGCTGAGGACAGGGGTAGTGGAAAGGCTCGGGCGTTTGACTCCCAGCAGAAAGGCTGCGGGGTCGATCCCCAGTCCTCAGTCTACCCGTTAGCATCCTTGAGCAAGATGCCTGAACCCCGGACCCGTTACAAAACGGCATGCGTCTATAAATAATATTCACTTCCCATAAGTGTCTACTGAATGCCTCGATAGTAAAATGTTTCCAAGTGATAATGGATGGAGTTAGCATTTAGCAGAAGGAGTACGTAAATCAAGTGAATTCAGTTAGCATTTAGTCGAGTCGAGTTAGCGTTTTGTCAAGTGAACCGAGTTGCCGATGAGTGACTGAATCTGAACAGCAGGTGAATCTCGAGGTTGTTTGTGGTTTGTCTTCGTTCGTACCTGGAACTCTGGAAATGTGTTCATGGCTCGGATCTCCAGGAAATTGAACGTGACCTCCACCTGAACGAAAGATCGAAAGCAAAGAAACTTGAATATCTCTTCTGGCTGAAGAAAATAGCCCCTCTCGGAAGAGTTGAACCCCTCTCTGAAGAGTTGAACCCCTATCTGAAGAGTTGAACCCATCCCTTTCATCAGACGGAAACTACCTGGTCTCAAACCATCTCCACCCCCACCACACATCCAAACCACAGTCACAACCCACCAACTGGGGCTGTAATCTGCTCCCACCATCACGTGGAGTCAAGCCATTATTATAATGATCACTTCCAATTACAATAATAATTATGATTATTGCAATGATCATTACCGCGCTGCTGGCCTGCTGCCAGCTCGATGCGTTGGCTCTGATTGGTCTGATTTGCTGCTAATCGCCGCAGAAAGGTCGCGACCCAACCATGAAATAGATTCCACAACCCGAGAGAGGAGGATGAGGAAGAGGAGGAGAATTAAAAGGAAGAGGGAGAAGAAGGAGGAGGGAGAAGATGAGGAGTAGAAGGAGGGAGGGAGAGGGAGAGGGAAAAGGGGGAGGAGCAGGAGAGTGAGGAGGAGGCGGAGGAGCAGGAGGAGGAGGAGGAGGAGGAGAAGGAGTGTGTTTACCTTGGTGGGCACTTTGACAGCGAAGAGATACAGCCTCCATGTGGCCAGCACCTGCAGGGGAGAGGGAAGGACGTTCATTCCGCTGACTGTCAGCCCACAGGAAGCACTAAATGCTAATCGCGCCGCGGGTACCACGACCCACAAGCAGCGCATCAAGAGAAACAAATCATGGCGGCGGTTCGTTTGAACGCCTCATCACTCAACCTAAGCGCGCCAGACGCTAACGCGCTAACGATGGTGGGGTTTGTGTGCGTGTGCGTGTGTGTGTGTGGATGTGGTGTTACAGAGTGTGTCTCTGTGTGCGTTTTGATGTTTTGCTATCGCGCGTGTGCCATTATCTTTATTACTGTGTGTGCACGCGCGCGTGTCATATGAGACTCCCAGTTAGTGACTTGACAATACAATCCATCACACAACATGGTCCTGATGGAGCCCCCCGTTTGTTACTAAACAGCACAGCGTAGACGGAGCGCTGCCGTCAGGGTGAGGCGGGGAGGGACCGAGATGGGATGTGAACGAGAAGAACAAGATAAGATCAAAAGGACAAGCAAGCGGGAGCGAGTAAACAATGCAAAAATATCTACTGTTGAATCCAAAGAAGATGAAAGGGTCAAGGGGGGGGAGAGACACACACAGACAGACAGACAGACAGAGAGAGAGAGAAAGTATTTAAAAACAGACAGGGCTCTTAAGAAAACGTGACCACGCCGGCCCAGATAATTAATCTCATTCATAATTCAAAATCCATAATTAGCATCCGTCATCCAGGGACCGTGCATCTCGTCTCCCTTTCTTCTCCTGCTGCTCCTCTGGCTAATCCCTCGCTCGCCCTCTCCTTCCTGTCCCTCACACACTCTACAGCCAACCAAAACAACTATATCAGACATTGTTGGGGGGTATGTGTGTGTATATGTGTGTTATGAGTGTATGTGTCTGTGTCTCTGCTCTGTGTGTTGGGAAGGTGCGTGTGTGTGTGTGTGTGTGTGTGTGTGTGTGTGTGTGTGTGTGTGTGTGTGTGTGTGTGTGTGTGTATAGACTTGAGAGTTGTCTGAGGAATAGTGTATGCAAATGTGTGTGTGTGTGTGTCACATTTTGATTCCATTCCAATCTTGTCCATTTGATTTGCCATTTGGTGTTCCCTTTTTTCTCCTCTCTCGGTTGTTGTCCCAAACAACCGCCCTCATCGCCATGGAAATCTGTGTTCCTACCAGCCTCCATTCTTAATCCCCTCATCTCCGCCTCCTTGCTGCGCACCATGGCGACGGTGGCTTGTCTGGCTCACCCCTCACCCCACCACCTCTCCAAGACCCAACACCTCTCTCACACACACACACACACACACACACACACACACACACACACACACACACACACACACACACACACACACACACACACACCTCCCTCGGTTCCCTTGTCCGCGTTTCTTGGCTTTGCGTTTTTTTCTTGCGCTCCTTTTTCTGCTCTGTCGCTTTCAATTCCTCAAGGCCTCGCCCTGCTGAATAGGTAATGGACCCCCGCTGAGGGAGGGAGGGGTGGGAGGGCGAGAGAGAGAGGGAGACAGCAAGAGCGATGTTGGCAGACAGAGAGAGGGAGATTGAGGGACGTAGACAGAGTAGGAAACTTAACAGAGAGAGAGAGATAGCGTGATCGAGGGGAACTGTTAACAGAGAGAGAGAGAAACTGCCAGGGAAAGCGATACAGACATTTACAGAAACAAAGAGGGGAGGAAACAGAGTGAGGGAGACAGGGATGGCGAGATGGAGATGCAGAGATATAGACAGAGATGTAGAGAAACTGACAAAGAGAAAGACAAAGCTTTCGTAAGCCCATCAGCGAGAGGGACAGGAAAATAAATAGAGAAAGAAAAAGCTACATACAAGTATAGACTTTAATAGAGTAATAAACAAGAGAGAAAACTAATAAACAAACACAGAGAAACCCAAGACAGAAAGTGCCCAAGAGAGCGCGAGAGGACCATTAAGAGGACCCAAGCATGGCAGATAATACATATCAGTGGTAATAGAGCTCTCAGAGACGATCCCTTATCCACCAGAGCCTGCCGCTCAGACCATGCTCTAGGCTCTCAGACCCCCAGGGCCCTTGGCTCCCGGACCGGGCCCCTGGTTCTCAAAGAAGGGGGCCTCCTGCTCTCAGAGCAGGCCCCTGGTTCTTAGAGCAGGAGGCCCAGGGTTCTCAGAGCCAACCCTGGTTCTTAGAGGCTCCCTGGCTCCAAACTAAAAGAGACTTAACCAGGCCATGTCACAGACCCCCGCAGAGAGGAGAGACAGAGTGAAGAAAGAATAGAGAGAATAGAGAGAGGGAGAGAGGTACAGAAACATCCCCGCGACAACGCGTGATTTGTTTGTTCAGCAGACAATCGTTAGTCACGACACAATTCCCACAAGCGCGTTTACAAAAACTGTCTACAAATGTATTTCTCAACGTGGCAAGAGTGCAGGGGTTCGAAGGTTCAGCCGCACCGGAAAGAAACCTGTTACGAATGGAAAAAAAAGAAAAATACAAGTGGAAACATTCCCTTCAGCCCCTTCATCAAACCTTCATGGTCAGGACAGAGGTCTTCATCGCGTTAACAGAAAAGCGGTAAAGTAATAAAGCAGTTTTTTCTATTGTTTGTGTTTGAGCGTGCACTGGTGTCTCAATGATCCTTCACGGGCATTTGAAACGTCATTACAGCCCATCCACACTGTGGTGCTCCCCTCCCCGCAGCCACCCTTAAGACCCCCGGCCAGCAGCAGAATCATAATCACCCATTTGTTCTCTGGATCAGCAGCTGAACACCACAGAGCTCGAAGCAGCGGTACATTTCCTACACACTCAAAGTTTGATGGAACTGGTTAAGCACAACCCTGGATGTTTTAGTTTTTGCTGGGCTTTCATCAGAATCAGTGGTTACCTAATATTTTAGTTTCACAAACAGACTACCGTCCTCCCTGATGGACTACCCCCGAGTTCTGAAAGTTCACCAGCACAGTGAAACGGTGAAAGACTGAAATGGAAGAAACACACACACACACACACACACACACACACACACACACACACACACACACACACACACGTTCCCTTTCAAAATGGATAGACAGGCACACATGCACAAGGGCACTCACCCACACACACACCCACACCTCTACTTTACATTCTACCATGCTATGTTCCCTGAGATGAATCAGAATCATTATCACAACACAAAGGGCTGATTTCCATCCCATAATATAAAACAGTTTTCAGCCCAAAGGCAAGGGC
>OMKI01044771.1:0-14844 GCA_900302315.1 Phycis blennoides
TCTCTCTCTCTCCGTCTCTCTGTCTCTCTCTCTCTCTCTCTCTCTCTCTCTCTCTCTCTCTCTCACACACTCTCTCTCTCTCTCTCTCTTCCTCTCTCTCCATCTCTCTGTCCATCTCTGTCCTGTAGTGTGATGAGAACACTACCTTCAGTAACCAGGGCTTGTACCTGAGTATCTCTCTCCATCTCTCTCTCCATGTCCTGTAGTGTGATGAGAACACTACCTTCAGTAACCAGGGCTTGTACCTGAGTATGCCCTGCTGCAAGGAGGACTTCAACAGCTGTCCCAACCTGCCGGCCACGCTTCCCTTCCAGAGGAGCCCCAAGGAGACCTTCTGGGTGTCCACCCTGCTGTGCTCCACCAAGCTCACTCAGAATGGTGCGAGGCCTTAGCTCCACGCTACGCTACGTGGATCATGTGGCTGCTCCACCCGAGCCGTGCTCTCTGTGGAGAAGGCTAATCTGCTGTTGTTTTGTTCAACATCAGTGGACCTCCTGGCGCTGCTGAACTGGAAAGCTCACCCTGACCGGGTCCTGGACATCCTGGGCCGTCTGCGGCAGATCAGCGGAGAGGAGATTGTGAAGGTGCTGCTGGGACACAACCAACTGGAACACGGCAGTCAACTTACACTTGATTTTGTATTGGATTGACAACACCAAAATGTGCACACTATTTGACGCTTTGTTAAAATTACATTTTAGAAGTTAATAAGTGAAACAACCACAGTCCCTGCCAGTCATCAGATTACTGTGTTGTTGGTGATACTGCTACCATTTGTTTTGATGGTCATTGAAGATAAATCCTTTAATTCCATTTTGATGATTCTTGTTCCTGTGTTTTCCATTTAGTTCCTGCGAGATGTTCTGGATACTCTCTTCTGTCTCTTAGATGACAACACTGATAAATATGGACCATTGGTATTCCAGTCGCTGGTAAGCAAAAACTCCGGTCTCTCGCTCTCTCTCTCACACACACACACACACACACACACACACACACACACACACACACACAGACACACACACACACACACACACACACACACACACACACACACACACACACACATGCTCACACACACACACACACACACACACACACACACACACACACACACACACACACACACACAAACACATCGTTGGGTCTTATGCATTGCGACTGAAAGACAAAAGGAGTGGGATTTACATGGTTATTTTTGGGCCCTGGGAAGGTTTTCATCATCAACCTGCTCAGGGACAGCCGGTTCTACCACTTCAGACCGGTCATGGACTCCTACATTCAGAACCACTTCGCTGGAGCCCTGGCTTACAAGTAAAGAACACATTAGTACTACTAAAATATAAATACCTCCAATACAAGGCTGCCTTCTCAATGTGTTGTGAGAAAGTGAATTCCACTCTAATGATCTCTAATGTGGTCTAATTGTGGTCACAAGTCACCATAGGAGATCCATTGTATTGACTCAGAGCTTCTCTCAACACTGTGTCTGCAGAGAGCTGATCCGATGTCTGAAGTGGTACATGGACCGCTCGGCTGAGGTGGTTCGACAGGACCATATCCAGGAAGCCATGAGGGTAATGTCCATTCTTCATTCATTAATGCACAGGACAAGATGTTACTACTGGTACTTACTGGTAAGGTCCATGACTTAGATCAAAACACACGCACTTGTTCGTTTTGGTTTTGAAAAGCATAAACGCCCCCTAAAATACACACAAACATGTCCTGAATCTTTCAAAGTAGATTTATTGGCGAGGCTTTAAAAAGTCGGCAGGTCTGACAAGCGGAGCCTGATGAGCAGTAATGTGAGCTCTGGACTCTCAGTGATATCAAGCCCATGGAGGCGGAGGAGGATGAGACCTCTTCTGGGAAAGTGTGCTGTAGAGTGGGGGTATCGATGCCTCCCAGATGGACTCCCATAATAAACACTCAGGAAGTGGGAACACATGTGAAGAAACCAGACTAGAAATAGTCAGACTGGATTTGATTAGCAAATGATGATATAAAAAAATCTAAATGATTGAAAATCAACGACAGCTATAACAATGACAATGTCCTGAAGGAGTTTGATTGAAAAGATTGTCGCGCTAGGTTTGGTTATATAGATGGTAGGTTATATAGCCAAGATGTAGTCGATATAAAAATCCCAAATGTTTGCAGATAAACAATCAGCAGCCGTGATGTGACAGCCAAGTCTCATTCAAATGTCATCAATCATTTATAACCTCAAATTGAAGTGAGCCACTTCTCCACAGGCCCTAACCCTAACCCTAACCCTGACCCTGAACCTAACCTTAACCTAACCCAAAACCTAACCCTAACCCACTTCTCCACAGGCCCTAACCTAACCCTAACCCTAACCCTTACCCTTACCCTAACCCTAGCAGTATCTCATACAGAATCATCTGATTAAAACAACCGCAGGTAGTTTCCTTTACATATTGATTTGATCTACGTGGGGCGAAGATATCCAGTTGCTTGCTCCATGTATTTTTAACAATATATATCACTACGTAGAGCCACCTCCATCTATCCATCACGCTGGTGTAGAAGCTCAGTTTACACCATTGGCGGTGTAAACTGTCTGTCTGTCTGTCTGTCTGTGTGGTGGCCAGAGTAAAAGACAACATGACGTGAGTGACCTGTGATGCATCCAAGGTCCTATTCTACTTGTCTTGGCAGCATTTTATAATATGCCCAAATAACGTCTGCCTGCTCCTAAATGACATGCATCTGAATTCACTGCATACTAAAGTGAATAAACAACTCAGGGGTTGTGTATGAGAAACACTGTAAAACACTGTAAATCTCATGATGTCTCAATCTCAGTCTCATACAACACACACTGCAATATCGTTTGAGTCGATACGACGAGGTGGGCGGAGGAAGTGTTTACCGGTAACCCTGCACGGCAGCAGAAGTGTAACTGTATAAATCCAGTGAGCTACAGCAGATACAGTTGGCCGAGCACTGGACCCCGCCAGTGTGGGCCAGTGGAGCTTTACTCCAGCTCTGTTGGCAGGCTGGCCTCAACACCGTTGATGCACGGGGCTTTTCTGCGATCCGTTAAATAATTAATTTCTGTTTGTGTATCCGGATGCCAGGGACTTGCGCATATGCTAGCACTGCCAAGTGGTGTGCCCTTGGATGAGAGTAACTTTAGAGGAGAAGATATCACAGTGGCCCCCTGGCAGAGGACGCTTGTTGAAGGTTCTTTTGATCCAATTCTACTCAATTCCTCAATGCTTCCACGCCTTTAAATACAAGTACAGTTCTTCTCTCCATGTTTGCGATAACCAGAGTCCCCAATTAACCTGGGGACACACTGGCTACATCCTCGGCTGTGGATGTGTTCCTCTTGCAGGTCTGTTCTGTTAACTGTATCACTTCTCCTGGGCTTATATCCTGCCACTTAATACCCCCAATTACAAACGTTGTCTGTTCTTTGCTCAGAAATATTGCCTTCTCTAGCTTGCGTAGGCTACAGCAGATAGCCTTTGATTCCGTAGACTTAGATCTTAGACAAGAAAAATTAGGAAAATGGAAAATGAGTTCATAAGGCAGATCGTATTTTCTTCCATCTGTGTAGCGGGACAGTGAACTCATGCAGTGTGTGCTGGACACATTCCACTGTACTGTTCCACTGTACAGGCAACTGTGCCTGTCACTTTACACCGATGTTGGTAGAAAATGGAAGTGAATTATTAGAGATGGAATTGTGCAGAGCGAGCAGAAGGATCCACTCTGGGACTCTGTGTGTCCATGTTGTTCACATGCTTCTGGACAACAACAGCACTGTACAGCATGACTGTACATGCTGTACTCTGCAATTCATTAGATTCCTGGAGACCTGGAGTGTCATTAATCCAGCAGTTGACATTGTGTAACGGTGATGCATTAGCATAAATAACACACTATCAGACACACAAACATGAGGACATTGGGGGAGCTGATTAAGGGGTGAGGTAAAGGGGTGAGGTGATGGGACTGCTGTTGCTGTTGCTGTGAAGAGATATGGGCTGCTTATGCAAAAAAAGACATAGCCTTGCATTTCCACCTTGTTGCTGCTGCACACAAAGCGCGATGTGTTGCCATGTTATATCACATGACGTGTGTATTGGTGGTAATTACAGCACTTGAACACATCACAATTTCATTTCAATGTTTTCTTAATCAACAGCACCTTATGTATTGAAGCGTTGCAATGTTTGCACTGCAGTGTAATGGATGCGGTGAACTCCTCAGCAGATAGGTCCTCAACCGGCCCATGAGGACGGTGGTACTAATGGGCTCCAGATCGGGCTCCCGTCTCTGATTCTCTGTTCTCTGACTCCCTGATCAGGCCCTGGAGTACCTGTTCAAGTTCATCGTCCAGTCTCGAATCCTGTACTCCCGGGCCACCTGTGGGATGGAGGAGGAGCAGTTTAGGGCCAATGTCCAGGAGCTGTTCCAGTCCATTCGCTTTGTGCTGAGCCTGGACAGCCGCAGCTCAGAGACCCTGGTCTTCACTCAGGTCAGATGGTTCATGTGGAAGAGGCTCAATGGACAGTCTGTCAGGAAGCCTTTTCTGCCCGCTTGGCAGTTTTGTTTTATTTTTTGTTCATCTGTTTCGTATTTTATCCCAGATCTTTGGTTATGCATGTTTGTCCATTTTTGTTAAATGTTCATTTTGCATTCACATACATCCACTTCAATTCCCATATTTGTGTTGCTTGTTCTTCTAAACATTGTTTTTGATTGCATTGAACGCCACTCACTGTTGCCCCACCCTGGCTTGCTCTTGGACAGTTCAGGGGTGTGGTCAGCTGCATGCCTCTCTGTGGTCAATGTCCAGCACGTCGTCTGTCTCAGTAAGTCCCAGCGCCCCCTGTGTTCGTTCAGTAGCAGTGCAGGCTGCGCGTCAACCCAACCTGATGACATTGAGAAGACTGACTCACTTCTGGGGTTTTGATGTTTCAGCAGATTATTAGCAGAGCTTCGAGGATTTGTAGTTTTTTTTATGTATGTATGTATTTTTTATGTCTAAGACACTAAGAGTTTTTTTATTTACCTTATGAATGAAACATGTACAGATTGTTGTGCCCATGCTACATCCATTAGAAAAAAAGAAAAAAAAGAAAAAATGCTATTTGAATGCTCATGCTAACGTTGAGCAGACGACACAGAGCCTGACAGAGTCCTCCTGGTTCCTCCTTGCCTTCACAGGCTGCACTGTTAAACAGCTTCCCAGACATCTTCGATGAGCTCCTCCAGATGTTCACGGTGCAGGAGGTGGCTGAGTACGTAAGGGGCACCCTGGGGAGCATGCCCAGCACGGTGGACATCGGACAGTCCATGGACGTGGTCAAGCTACAGTCCATCGCACGCACCGTGGAGAGCAGACTCTTCTACTTCCCAGGTGAGTGTCAAGCACCTTCAGCTACAAGCTCAAGGCAAGATACTGCAAAACATATTCTGTTTGTATTTTAGTTTATCAAATTCATATGTATCTTGTATGCCGCCTTGTATTCCACCCATCATTTTATCTATGTTCATCTATGTATATTCTATAATCTATCATCTGTTACACTGAAACATTTTGCACACATTATGAATATACATTTGCTTTGTTGTGTTAATCTCTATTCCATCCTGTCAATCAAATACATTTTGTATGATATATTCATATACCAAGACAAATATTTTGGAGTAAATTGTACTCTGTCTCTGTCAAAATTATCTTCTCTATTCATATATCATAATGCCCTAAATATATCAAGGCACAATACTTCAAAATGTAGTCCAAGTCTATTTCCTCCTACTTAAAGGTTCTCATGTCTCCTCCCCCTCCTCCTCCCCCTCCTCCTCCTCCACCTCCTCCTCCACCCTCCAGAGTCTCGCAGCATCCTGCTGCCAGTGGTGCTGCATCACATCCACCTCCATCTGCGCCAGCAGAGGGAGCTGCTGATCTGCTCTGGGATCCTCGCCAGCATCTTCTCCATCATCAAGACCAGCTCCATGGTGTGACAACAACGTGCCTGCTCAGCACACACACACACACACACACACACACACACACACACACACACACACACACACACACACACACACACACACACACACACACACACACACACACACACACACACACACACACACACACACACACACACACACACACACACACACACACACACACACACACACACACACACACACACACACACACACACACACACACACACACACCTACACACAGACACACACACACACACACACACACTCACTCACACACGTTTTGCAGTGAGGTCGCTGCTCTTCCTCCTTGCTGTGATGTTGCTGTTTATCTGAGATGTGCAGACTGCTCCTCACTGCCTCCTTAATACACAGCTGTTGACATAGCTGTGTATAAAAAATGAATAACAAGAAAAAAAATCTAATGTAAAATTCATGTGTCCTTTTGAAAGACCCGTCACTCATGCCAGCGCTGCCTTGGCTTGTCAGGGCTCACTGCCCCGGCGTTGTACCCGCGCTTTAAATAGGCAATTAAGCAGCATGTGTCTTGGTATCAATTATTTATACAATCTTTTCTCCTCCCGGCATATCTTCTTCTCTTCTTCTTCATCTTCTTCGTCGTCTGTATTCTCCCAGGAGTCGTCGGTTCAGGAGGAGGTGGAGATGATGGTGGAAAGTCTTCTGGATGTGCTGCTGCAAACTCTGCTGTCCATCATGAGCAAGTCCCAGGCCGTGGAAACCTCCAGGGGCCAGAGATGCCCTCAGTGCACGGCTGAGATCACGGTCAGGCCGCAACCCACACAACCATGAGCTAGTTCTACACTCTTTGGCTTTTCACCTGGCACTTTCATCCAGCATCTTTTTTCTTGATGCAAGTCATTAATGAGCAGGTAGAAGCTCGGCTCCTTGCACAAGAAGAGAGGACCTTTTAAAGAAAAAGAAGAGAGGACCTTTTGGTCTTTATTTGTCATTCTCAGATATGGGAATGAAATTTGTTCTCTGCATTTGACCCATCCTATGGTACATAGGAGCAGTGGGCTGCTATGTTCAGCGCCCGGGGAGCAAGTAGGGGTTCAGTGTCTTGCTCAAGGACACTTTGACATGCAGACAGTTTGGAAGTGAGGATCGCGGGGATCGAACCGCCGACCCTACGGTTAGTGGACGACCCGCTCTGTCCACCAGCTCTACCCACTGAGCTACTGCTGCCCCAAGGATGCCTACAACCCAGAACCTTCTACGCTGGGAAACACCCTAACCACGACTATTCTGCCCCCGATCCTGCATCTTTATGTTACATTTGAGTAGTTGATGTTCCTATAAATTTTGTGTGTGTGTGTGTGTGTGTGCGTGTGTACGTGTGTGCGTGTGTGTGCGTGTGCGTGTCTGTGTGCGTGTGCGTGTGTGTGTGTGTGTGTGTGTGTGTGTGTGTGTGCGTGTCTGTGTGTGTGTGTGTGTGTGTGTGTGTGTGTGTCTGTGTGCGTGTGTGTGTGTGCGTGTCTGTGTGTGTGTGTGTGTGTGTGTACAGGGGGAGTACGTCTCCTGTCTGCTCTCACTGCTCAGGCAGATGACCGAGCTCCATTTCCACCATCTGCTCAACAACTTCCACAGTAAAGAGGAGCTGAAGGTAAGATCTTCTGTGTTCAGCCACATATAAATAAATATACATGAAAAATCTACAACATTGTCAGACATGTTTACATGTCTGACTCCTGCCAGGAGTTCCTGTTGAAGATCTTCTGTGTGTTTCGAAATCTGATGAAACTGACAATCTTCCCGCGAGACTGGAGCGTGATGAGACTCCTCACAAGCCAGTAAGTCGGCTTCTCTTTCTTTATGTTTGCTGAGAGGCAGGGAAGGCAATTTGGGGAAACCTGAGTAAGCCAGCTTTTGAAAGTATCCAACCAAAAAAAGCGCACCCCCCAAAAACACACGACTAGCGCGCTAGCTTTAGCCGTAAGTCTGCCCAGCTTCGTGGAAGACTTGTGGAAGGTAAGCAGGTAGACGGACAGGTAGGCCGTCCAATCAGGATGAATGAAGTGATTGGACAAGCTTATTACAGACCCGCCTCAGCCACAGCCACTGTTTTTTTGCTCGTTTTTTTGTCAGCACATTTTATTTATTGATTGCAGTCAGGATGTAAAGAGAATTTCCAAAAAGATGACCAAAAAGCTTCAAATTGCCTACCTTACCTTTGAAGGGGATTTCTATCTTTCTTATCAATTCCCGGCGGGGAAGGCTGAAGGACTCACAGCTTCTGTGTGTTTTCTGCAGCATCATCCTGGTGACCTCACAGTTTCTGTCTCCAGCCCTGCACAAGAACTTCTCTGAGGCTGATTTTGACTTCAAGGTGTGTGTGTGTGTGTGCATGTACCTGAGTAAACTAGTAGTAAATGTTAATATTATTATAAATATTACAAAATGACATATTTTACATTTATTAACATTACATTACATTAACATCTTATCTTATCCTTTTAGGGATAAATTATCTCCGTAAAAAAAAAAAGCCTAAGCATTCTTTTATCTTTCTAAAGATATGCATATGGTATTCTGCTGCGCTTTTAAAATGTCTCCATTTAGCAGATGATTTCAGCCAAAGCCAGTTACAAGTGAGGCTGACGCAGCTTTACCTTCTCTCCTCCATCCTGTGTGGTCCAGGTGTGGAACTCCTTCTTCAGCCTCACTGTGCTGTACATCAACCAGCCCAGCCTTCAGCTGGAGCCGCTCAGTCAGGCCAAGAGGAGGAAGATCCTGGACAAGTAATGGAAATGATGATGATGATGATGATGATAATAATATTGATTGCATATATTTATATTTATAATACTATTTATTATTTATAATAAATATTTATAATACTATTTATAATGATTTTAATAAAATCACTGACATATTCATGTAACATATGACATACTTTTTTGGTATTTATTTGGTGAATGAATGAATGATTCATCCAGTGTTTGTCTCTGTAGGCACGGAGACATGAGGGTCATGATGGGCTATGAGCTCTTCAGCATGTGGCAGAAGCTGGGTGAGGCAACGCTCCCTCTAGTGTCTCTAAAATACTGTGCCGTGCTCGTGAAATCCCATCCCACTTGTCTCTCCGCCCCCTGCAGGCGAGAACAAGCCCCACTTCATCCCAGGGATGATGGGGCCTTTCCTGGGGGTCACTCTGGTGCCGCAGACTGAAGTGAGGAACATTATGATCCCAATATTCCACGACATGATGGATTGGGAACAAAGGAAGAACGGCAACTTCAAACAGGTCAGCGCTGCTGTGTTCTGTTTGGACCGAGACGCTCACATGTGTGTGTGTGTGGGAGTCTACTTATGTGTGTGTATGTGTGTGTGTGTGTGTGTGTGTGTGTGTGTGTGTGTGTGTGTGTGTGACAGGTCGAGGCAGAGCTGATGGACAAGCTGGACAGCATGGTGTCTGACGGAAAGGGAGACGATAACCACAGAGAACTCTTCAGCTTGCTGTGAGGCCTGCAGTATTGACTGCTGCTTCCAGCCCTCCACTGTGTGTCTCTCCTTCATCTCTCTGCACTGCAGCCATCACTCTGAGCTGAGCCCGGCCCACAGAATGAACCCATCCATTCACCGCGCCAGCCACTGCTTTGTTCTCTGGTGAAAACGGTGAAAAGGGGAATATTCTGCCCAGTTCGTATGAAGACTCGGCCCCAAAAGTAGATTTGCGGTTCAAACGGGCTGGGGTCAGGTCTGGTACCGCTCACCATACGCCAGGTTCACTTATACCTGGGTCACAATTATACTGAGACCTAAGACATGGTTTTTACTGAGGCCGGATCTCCTCTGATGTATACCATGTGAAAGCACCCAACCATAGCAAGGACACTACCGACCTCTGATGACCTCCTAGACCAGGACCCAAACAGACGCCTTCAGACTGAAGTCTGCATAGACCCAGTGAAGGAAAAGTAGAATATCGTAAAAATAGAATCAGTACATTAGTATATATTGTTGCCCTGAGTAGTCATTAGAACCGCCCATCAAAGGTGTGGACATTCTCCTTGTGAACCCACCTTGTGAAGTGATGGCTGCAGTGAAAAAGAGTGACCTGTTCAGCCTTGACTGGTTCATTGAGACCACCCCATGATCAGCACTGCACTGCTGCCCTTCTGTTCTTCACCATGTCTCCTTTCTCCACAGCACGCAGCTCTTTGGACCTTACCCCAGGTATATATATATACACATATATTATATAACCCTTTTTTTACTGAGTATACTACGTACTCCTATATTTAAAATCGCGTACGTTGCATAGATTGTTCTCGTCTACCAGCGAGTGTTAATGCAGGATGTGTGTTCTTCTAGCCTGCTGGAGAAGATAGAGCAGGAGACCTGGCGAGAGACCAGCATTTCCTTCGTCACGTCGGTCACCAGACTCATGGAGAGACTGCTGGATTACAGGTAGAACTGTTGTTGGTGGAGAAGTGTCTACATATTGTGTATCAAAGTGTCTACTTATTTTGTATTGAAGTGTCTACTTATTTAGCATCATAGTGTGCACTTATTTTGTATCAAAGTGTGTACTTATAAGCGAATGGTAAACTGTAGCTCTTGGCCATCTTGGTAGACTCGTGTGGTCTTGTTCATAGTATTGCAGTGCGATGAGTTTGGGATGAGATTATTAACATGTCGTTCTTCTTCAGGGACTGTATCAAGGGAGATGAGGGGGAGAGCAAGAAGATCAGTGGATCTGTTAACCTCATGGTACTCACCCTCTGTCTGTACTTGGTCAGGTTCATCTAGCATCTCATCTCTAGTGCTAACGCCACCATCTGACCTCCAGTAAGACCTTGTTGTGTCTCCTCTCCCCTGTAAGAATTTCTACAAGTCGGAGGTGAACAAGGAGGACATGTACATCCGGTACATCCACAAGCTGTGTGACCTCCACCTGCAGGCGGAGGACTTCACAGGTGATACTCAGTGGTACTGTGTTGTCCAGGCAGCACCTGCAGTCTGGTGAACATGGTGTTTATGTGAACATGGTGTTTATGTGAACATGGTGTTTATGTGAACATGGTGTTTATGCACTGTGCCCATGAACTGCATCAATTGGCAATATTTGAAATAAATCGTCATCACAATTATGAAGTACTACATCATTTGTCTACATTATACTGAAACTAAGATTAATTTTTGTTAATTTTAATTTATGTAAGAAGAAACCTACACTTTCCCATGAGCAACCTCTAGGGGCTTGAGATGTAGCTACAGTTATATCAACAGTATTCTCACCTGGAAATGTATATCGCTATACCTCAGCTTTAAATAGCTATTTGTAGCTTATATACGTATATTGTTCCACTTTCTTTATGGAGTAAATAGATGCAGTACAAAAGGGACCTGAAAACATAGTGAGGGTTTAAATGTGAAATGACTTATATATAAATAATTTATGTACACTGTACGATGGTCATGTACTGTAACGTTTCCTTTCGGGATTTCATGACATGTGACATGTCGATCCAGTAGTCAGGATAGAATCATCAGAGCCTCACCACTCTTTGACCTCTGACCCTCATCCCCTGGCCCCCACAGAGGCTGCGTTCACCCTGCTGCTGTACTGGGAGCTCCTGCAGTGGGAAGACCGGGCGCTCAGGGACTTCCTCCACTACCCCGCGCAGAGTGAGTGGCAGCGCAAGGAGAACCTCAGCCGCAAGATCCTGCACTACTTTAACAAGGGAAAGGCAAGTCCCTGAGCTCACTCAGTGCCTCCCGCTGCTGCAAAGCATTGTGTTTGTGAGTCCACCAGTCCACAGGGGCACTGTCCCGACTGATGCCTTTAACAGGAGGAAAGGACACCTTTTTTGGTGATTTTCAATGCGGATTATGTCTTGTTCATGGCAATTTGTTGATCTCTTTTTTGTTTCGATAAGTCCCTTACAGTTACAGCGATAGCTTTTCAGACTCCAGACTCCCTGTATGGATCAAGACAAGGCTGCAGTAGGACAGTTACAGTTACAGAGGATCAAGACAAGGCTGCAGTAGGACAGTTACAGTTACAGAGGATCAAGTCAAGGCTGCAGTAGGACAGTTACAGTTACAGAGGATCAAGTCAAGGCTGCAGTAGGACAGTTACAGTTACAGAGGATCAAGTCAAGGCTGCAGTAGGACAGTTACAGTTACAGAGGATCAAGACAAGGCTGCAGTAGGACAGTTACAGTTACAGAGGATCAAGACAAGGCTGCAGTAGGACAGTTACAGTTACAGAGGATCAAGACAAGGCTGCAGTAGGACAGTTACAGAGGATCAAGACAAGGCTGCAGTAGGACAGTTACAGAGGATCAAGACAAGGCTGCAGTAGGACAGTTACAGTTACAGAGGATCAAGACAAGGCTGCAGTAGGACAGTTACAGAGGATCAAGACAAGGCTGCAGTAGGACAGTTACAGTTACAGAGGATCAAGACAAGGCTGCAGTAGGACAGTTACAGTTACAGAGGATCAAGACAAGGCTGCAGTAGGACAGTTACAGAGGATCAAGACAAGGCTGCAGGACAGTAGGAGTGCAGAATTTAACTGTTGAAAATGGAGCCGCACAAGCTTGATAATAATATGTACTTTAGGGATTTTGTATGAGCTTGTCCATTTGTTACATAAACGATTATAATTTCTATGGTAACAAATGTTTCTGTTATACTGCCCACGTAGTTATCAGCTGCTAATGTTAACCACCCCTGCCAGTTATTAACTCTGCCAGCATTCTGTTTTCATGTACGTCACTTCATCTTTTACTTAACAAATCTGCTATTTATTAGACTGATTAGTCACATTATGGTTCATAATCACTGCACCTACTGTTTGAGTTAATAAAGGAAAACCAGTTTCATAGTGGTTCACAACGCCGTCAGTTTGCAAGTGAATGACTTTTTCTGTCTCTCAACACAAGATGGATGGCAACATTAAAAACAGGTTTAATTGTCAGTGTTTCAGGTCTAGTTCTGATACCTTGGCTCCAGTCTCCACACTCAATAACACATCAGTCATTCTTTCTGTGGCTGTTCTGTTTTTCTCAACATGATCTTGTAAAGTGTTGATTTTCTGTTTTCTCATATACTCTTATTCTCCCGTCTGTATTTGCCTTTTCCAGTGTTGGGAATATGGAATATCTTTATGCCGGGAGCTGGCGTTCCAATACGAGGCGTTATATGATTACCAGAGCCTCAGTTGGATTCGGGTGAGCGAGGCTTCTGTCTCCATGTTGTTTGCCTTTCATTATCTGCTTGCTGCTGCAGGCACGCTGTGTGCTCAAGAATGTATTATCCTCCAAAGATAACGTGGGAAGGGGGATGTTTTTCAGCCCTCTCTCTCTCTGTGTCTCTCTGTGTGTCTCTCTCTCTCTCTCTCTCTCTCTCTCTCTCTCTCTCTCTCTCTCTCTCTCTCTCTCTCTCTCTCTCTCTCTCTCTCTCTGTCTTCAAGCCCACTTTGCGTCTTGCATGGCAAAACTATTTAATAATCACCAGTCGACACCGCCCCCCCCCTTCCCCCGCCCACAACATCATCAGCATCAGCTTCAGCGATCGTGGAGCTGTGTGGCTGTGTGGCTGCGGGGCTGCGTGGCTGCGGGGCTGTGTGGCTGTGTGGCTGTGTGGCTGCGGGGCTGCGGGGCTGCGTGGCTGCGGGGCTGTGTGGCTGCGGGGCTGCCATGCTGTGTGGCTGTGTGGCTGCGGAGCTGTGTGGCTCTGGGGCTGCCATGCTGTGTGGCTGTGTGGCTGCGGGGCTGCCATGCTGTGTGGCTGTGTGGCTGCGGGGCTGTGTGGCTGCGGGGCTGCCATGCTGTGTGGCTGTGTGGCTGCGGGGCTGCCATGCTGTGGGGCTGTGTGGCTGCGGGGCTGTGTGGCTGCGGGGCTGCCATGCTGTGTGGCTGCGGGGCTGTCATGCTGTGTGGCTGTGTGGCTGCGGGGCTGCCATGCTGTGGGGCTGTGTGGCTGCGGGGCTGTGTGGCTGCGGGGCTGCGTGGCTGCGGGGCTGTGTGGCTGCGGGGCTGCCATGCTGTGTGGCTGTGTGGCTGCGGAGCTGTGTGGCTGCGGGGCTGCCATGCTGTGTGGCTGTGTGGCTGCGGGGCTGTGTGGCTGCGGGGCTGCCATGGCTGCGGGGCTGCGTGGCTGCGGGGCTGTGTGGCTGTGTGGCTGTGTGGCTGCGGGGCTGCGAGGCTGCGCTGTGTGGCTGTGTGGCTGCGGGGCTGTGTGGCTGCGGGGCTGCGGGGCTGTGTGGCTGTGTGGCTGGTGGCTGCGGGGCTGCCATGCTGTGGGGCTGTGTGGCTGCGGGGCTGTCATGCTGTGTGGCTGTGTGGCTTCGGGGCTGCCATGCTGTGGGGCTGTGTGGCTGCCATGCTGTGTGGCTGCGGGGCTGCCATGCTGTGTGGCTGCGTGGCTGCGGGGCTGTGTGGCTGCGGGGCTGCGGAGCTGAGGGCGTGATTAAAGCATTATTCGTGGGGATGATTGCGTGTTTGTCTTTGCAGAAAATGGAGGCCGCCTACTATGACAACATCATCGAGCAGCAGAGGGTTGAACCAGAGTTCTTCCGAATGGGCTTCTACGGCAGGAAGTTCCCCTTCTTCCTCAGGGTAAAAGGATCCAGGCTGGACTCTCCAGACGTACTTGATATTCCGCTGACTGTGCTCTGCACGCCCTGGTGGAGTCGGCAGCTCCTGTCCTCCGCTGTTACAAAGTTACACAAAACTGATGTCGGATTTTATTATGAAACCGGATGGCATGTAGGCCTATTTATTCTCTGGGGGTGGGCGTAGGTGGTGGGTGGTGTGCGTGTGTGTGTGTGTGTGTGTGTGGGTGTAGTGGTCCAACAGTGTGTGTGTGTGTGTA
>OMKI01044782.1:15371-33578 GCA_900302315.1 Phycis blennoides
GACACGAGTAATTTGATGTCTTGATTGGTAATAATGTGTTGTCAGTTTGGCTTGGCGCCGAACTTTATATGTTGGACCGTTATTTGTTGGACCGTAAATGCATGTCTAATTTCCTCCCTCTTGCAGCAGCGGACATTCTGTCTCGGTATGGATGGTACATGGTTTTCCTGACTATCTGTCTCATATTGCTGATCCAGTACCTGAGTGAGAGGAGAGCCAGCCAGGGCAGTCAGGACTCCTATGATGAAACGCAATCAGGTGAGTATTGAATATATAAAGTGCCGTGTTAACCAATTATAATTATGGCTGGACTTATGTTGTACGTTAACTTCGAGCTTCTAATCATCTGTAAGAGACCATTCCCCAAAAAGTACTAATTGTTTGGTCAATTTGTTATTGGCCGACATCATTTGTGTAGTTGTGATGTCATGAGCTTATTGGACACATGTTGTTGATCAGCAATACGTGAAGGTAATTGTGTAATTTGTACAAATTGTATTCACCACATATGGCTTTTCCCGTGTGAAGATCCAGCTCTGATTGTGAGAAGACAAGAGGCACGGGAAGCATCCAGGAGGAGACTGCAGGAGGACCTCCTTGATGCCAAAGGGCAGAAAGCAGAGAGCGACATGGATGAGGATCCACCAGTAAACGGCTCCTGAGCTTCCGAATACTTCTGTTTTTGTTTGTATTTTATACATATATATATTTCTGCACATTGTTTTGTGATTTTGGCAAACAAAACGTAAGACACTTTAAGCACCGTGTAAATGTAACTAGTTCTCTATGGCCTCATGAGAAAATAAAAGTATTAATTATCCTGCATCAAATCAAATGTGCATCGTTACATTCCCGTCATTTTGCCTTTATCTAGTAAGTCATTAAACAAGGTAATGATTCATTCTTAACGGTTTTCTGATGTGTTGTGAAGTACATTATCCGTTTATTAAATGTTTTATAAAGCGCACTTATTATGTGCGACCGACGCGTTTGAGGAAACGGACAGTAGGTGCGCAGCTCCACGTCATCTCACGTCGTCTCTGCTACGTCAACACTCGAGTCAAACATGGCCGCAGACAACTCAAATGTGCTACGGTAAATCAACAGCACCAAGCCTTTTCGTTTTGTGCCAGAAGTGAGAACCAGGACATCATTATCCGTCTCATACACATCTCATAGTTTGACCACAAAATGGACGACGTGCAGATCATTGATGTGAATGAAGACGGCGAGGAGGTGCCTGTGGTGCACAAGAGCTCTCTGGAAAACCAGGACATGGGCTTCTTCGGGCAGGCTGGTATGTGGCTGACAGTAAAGTATAGAAAAGTACCAATAGACACTGCTTCAGTGCATTTGTACAAGCCTATTTGACATGGTGTGTTACACAGGGCGTGCTTCTGGTATGTATCTTGGTGCTGGGGCCTGCTGTGCATGTCTTGCTTCATTATTGTCTCGTCATTATCGATACGGGTTGGCTTCCTGCTGTATTTGATGGTACTGCCATCGAGACCCACAAGAACTACCGAAAAACGACCTCCGACTTGTTGATCATGAACTGAACGGTTGTCCAACTGGGAATTACAGGACTTTTGGGAATCACATGACTTTGGGGAATCATTTCAGAGCTCTGACTTGACGTCAGTGACAACATCAAACATGGCGGCTTTCATCGTTAATGGGAATTATTATGAAAAAGACCCGACTTAACTTAACTTGAACGAAATTACGTCGGAAGACTTCCCTAGATGTCTTGATTGGTAATTTTTTGTCATTTTGGCTTGACGCTTAACTTTATTTGTTTGACCGTTTTAATGCATGTCTATTGCTCTCCCTTTTACAGCAGAGGACATCCTGGGTCAGTATGGATGGTACCTGGTTGTCCTGACTGTCTGTCTCATATTGCTGATCCAGTACCTGAGTAAGAGGAGAAGCAGCCAGGGCAATAAAGACTCCTCTAATGAAACGCCACAAGGTGAGTCTCAAATATATAAAGTGCGGTGTTAACCAATTATAATTATGGGTGGACCTTATGTTGTAGTTAACTTAGTTTATTGTAAACCCCCCCCCCATTTTTTTTTCGTGATTTTGGTGAAATTTGTTATTGACCGGCATTATTTGTGTAGTTGTGATGTCATGAGCTTCTTGAACACATGTTGCTGATCAGCAATACATGGAGGTAATTGTGTAATTTGTACAAAATGTAATTCACCACATATGGCCTTCCCCGTGTGAAAAGCAGCTCTGATTGTGAGAAGACAAGAGGCGCTGGAAGCGTCCAGGAGAAGACTGCAGGAGGACCTTGATGCCAAAGCTGCAGAATTCAGAGAGAAGCAGAAAAAGGTGAAATTGCCGCAAATAATAACATAAAACAGAGCAAGAGCAAAAGGCTTAGTTTTAGTTTTATTGAGTCAAATCATGTTGTGTTTTATTGTCTGTCGGACAGCTGGAGGAAGAGAAAAGGAAGCAGAAAATAGAAATATGGGAAAGCATGCAGGAGGGAAAGAGCCACAAAGCCAAGGGTTCTTTTCAGGTACTGAACGGTTGTTGCGTTGCGGATGGTTTGCAGTCATCAGAATACAGGGAGCCCGTCTCATCAGACTCTACCCTTCCGTTTCTGTAGGCAGAGGAGGCTGGCTCGTCGTCCACCGTCCTGAAACCCAAGAGTGACAAGAAGCTACGAGGCTCTGGTATGTAGTGGACACGCCGCCATGTGCCATGCAGTTGCATCAAAGATGAAGCACGTTACCTTATAAGACCTGCCCTAAAATTGGACTCAAATCATTCTCCACTTCTCTGGAAACAACTTGACCCCTCCAAAAAGAATGAGATCATAGTTCCATTTAGTGAGTTTAGCAATTAATCTCAATTCTCGTTTTTTAAAGAGTAACAATAAACCCAAGCAACAGGAAGAATGGCCAACAAAAGAAATAGTGTCAATCATGATCCTGATTGATATGGGTGCTTGGTGATTCAGTACTGGAACTTTCCAATGGGCTCCAGGTCACCCTAGGTTAATAATTACAACACATTGTCGACGTGCATCCTTTGTCAGTGTGTCATTCTCCCCTCGTAACCTTGTGTGTCCACGTGCAGATTACAACCCCCTGACTGGAGATGGAGGAGCGGCTTGTAGCTGGAGACCAGGGAGGAGAGGGCCGTCGTCGGGTGGATGAGGTTAAAGGAGGTTGGAGAACCAGGATCCTTCTTGGACCCTGTGACCTCTAACCTTTGACCTTCCTGTGCACGCGTCAACACGCTGAAAGAAGCTGCCATCTTGCTCTGGGCCTTCACAGTTACCAATTAGAGATTGACTTTATTTTTGTATTTACCCTTGCTCTCTAAATCATGATTGATGTAGTTGCTTTCCTTCGCTGGGGTGAGCTATTGGCCAACCGCCCGTATCCAGTCAAAGCACACCTTTTTATGTGTGCTAAAATCTTTAGTACACAAGTGAGAACATAGAAGTTACATTTTTATTTAGATTTATTCCATTGTCTTGTTGAGAGGTAACTGTTTTGGCCACGTGGGGTTCCAAGCTTCTAATGAAGTCATTCCTGTAAATGGTTACACTAGCCAATGGGTTTGGCTGATGAATTTCAGAGTTGGCGTGTTTTCTTATGATTATTTTCCCCTTCAACACGTTCGCATACTGCCATCGCTTTAGGTCTAGATGTTACTGCGGCAGGGCTATTTAAGAAACGGGCTGTAACGTTCACTGTAAAGAGATAAAACGCCACTGGTTTTACGGCTATAGTGTAATGTAGAGATCAACTGTCTAGACGTAAGGATGGATCACATCAATGCTTATGCTCCTTTTTAAAAATAAAAACATGATCAACAAACTCAAAACAACAAAATATTTTCCACTGACTATTTGACTCATTAAAGCATACATATGATGGGCTTTCTTTGATTAAGGTTTGAATGTGTCAGGTCAATGTTGTTCTTTATAAAAAAAAAAGTAATGGGAAGTTGTCCTCTATGTTAAACACTGACTCATGTCTGCATACTTTCTGGAAGTGACTTATTTTGAGAGGCAAGAATCATTGTTCCTGTTACTTGTAACATCCCAAACATTTTAGAGAGTTGAGTGGTCATATTTTTTGTAAAATAACGGCCAACCAATGCATTGGTTGGATGTTATTTTTTAGATTTCATCTAAAACGTAAAACAATGCTTAGCCTACCTCGTGTTCAATCACTTTGAAATACCTTGCATACAATAAACATGTTCAGTATCAGCCACCATTTAAAAGTCTTCATTGTATGAAACGATCACGTCTATTTTTTTCTCATTTCATTGAAATCCATCTTTTTGCCTGCCATTCACAGTGGTAACTGAGGCAAACGACAAAACGTCGAGGGGATTAATCAAGTAAATTAGGTCCATACGTTTTTTGACAGAATCTCAACATGTAGAAGCCTGTCGCCGGTGAAGCGACTGGCCGCTCGGGGGCGCTAGAGACGGCAGCAATGTAATCCGTTCTCCGAAAGCGTCAAAACGGGAGGTGGGTTCGAGCTCCACACGCCAGCCACTCACAGCCCTCCTACGGCGAGTCGGTGGGCTCAAAGCGCCGTAAAGCTTCGTTCTTAGTCGTCGATCTCGTCAGTTGGAAAATCTCACAATGGCGAGATAACGGAGAAAATGGGGACACTATCCATTTCCAAGAAACTATAATATCCTTCAGTGTCGCTAGAAGTGCAATTGACAAGCGGTGACATGATGCTTTAAACACTAGAGCCGAGCAGAAGTGTTGAGGCGGCTGCTTTATGGAGACTGCTGTGATGCTACGTAGGCAACTAGGACGACGAGACCAGAGCAGCGGGCAGGGGAACATGGTCTTCTTCTTTTTATCATGAGAAAGTGTGAAGCTGGTTTCCTGGAGGCTACTACGAATTAACCGTTACGGGTTTTTAAGGAGTGCGGCTGTTGATGAGACAGCGTAAATAAGCGGCGAGCCAGAGTTGGTCAAGTTTTGGGGGAATGGCAGGTCGAAGCCGGAGAGCATGGTTTAGTGTTCTTCTGGGGCTGGTGGTCGGGTTCACTCTGGCGTCCAGACTCATTCTGCCCAAGGCGTCGGAGTTGAAGAAAGCCGGCCAGAAACGCAAAGCAAGTCCCGCCGGCTGCGGGTTAAACGCGGGTCTCAGGAAGGAGTACAGCGGGGTGTTATGGGCACCCCAAGATAACGTTGCACCGGCGACCCAGAACCCTGGCTCCCGATCCAGTAATTTCCTATTCGTCGGTGTCATGACCGCCCAGAAGTACCTGAATAACCGAGCCGTTGCGGCTCACAGGTATGTTGCTTCTCCACGATTAAGAAAATGTGATTTTCCTTCCGTAGATCCCCGCTACCCACTCCCACGTAGCTCTGGATTTTGTACACGTCAGATATGTCCCCCCCCATTCCTGTCGTTATTTCGGTTACAACTGGTCTTTTACTGCAATGATTCTCCCCTTGAATCTGCGGCTTTTTGGGGAGAATCAGTCGGTGGCCGTGCATGGATTGCAACATGGCATGGAGGTAGAGCCCCGGCCCGTTACAACACGTACAGACGGCTGTGTGGGCGCGTTTCACCGGGCGAGACGCTGCAGACACACGTTCATATGGGATGCACTCTGGAAACACACGACACTCTTATACGCTTCTGGCAGTCTTCTCAGAAATTAGGATTTCTTTGTTTCTTTATTGGCAATAACGGATAACCAAAAGCGTATTCATCATGCGTGTTATTGTTGATCTGTCTGAAGCCTTTGCTCTCAACACATAGGCTCTTATTGTTTGGGTGAAAAAAAAACGCGATTGGTCAAAATCGATTGTGTAATTACTCAAGCTAGATGACGTCTTACCCTGTCTAACTAATTTTCCCAAGCACATTGCGGACGGTGTTAAGCCTTCTGACGGTTTCATTGTAATTGAAGGATGGTCGGTGTACAGTAAATCATGTCATTTCCATTATCATTAAATGCACATCTGATTTTCTGATTCAACTACTGATACTTCAAACCAGGTAATGCCCTGGTTTGAACACTACATGTGTTCAACCCCCCTCACAAACACTACATGTTATACATAGATGGTATTCATGACAGCTTAATTCTTCATTGATGATGTATAAAAGTAAAGCAAACTCCGCTGTTTGTTTCCAGTTGAAATCTGCCTGGGGCAAGAACACAGCAGAACCCAACGTGTCCATTAGTGATTTACCTGTGTGCTTTTGAATGTATTCAGTTGGAGATTTATTGTTTTGAAAGAATGTGTTTGGCCTCCAGGTAATATCTCTAAATGTCCTTAAATATTGTATTTGAATCTGTGATGATGACATACCTGGCTAGTAATGCCATGTTTTTTACCAACTGGTTACCAACTTTGTGTGTGTGTGTGTGTGTGTGTGTGTGTGTGTGTGTGTGTGTGTGTGTGTGTGTGTGTGTGTGTGTGTGTGTGTGTGTGTGTGTGTGTGTGTGTGTGTGTGTGTGTGTGTGTGTGCGTGTGTGTCAGGACGTGGGCGCAATCCATTCCCGGACGCGTCGAATTCTTCTCCAGCGAGGGGTCCGACACCTCCATCCCAATACCCATAGTGGCCCTGAGGAACGTGGACGACTCCTACCCGCCGCAGAAGAAGTCCTTCATGATGCTCAAGTACATGCACGACCACTACCTGGACAAGTACGAGTGGTTCATGCGGGCGGACGACGACGTCTACATCAAGAGCGAGAGGCTGGAGGGCTTCCTGCGGAGCCTCAACAGCAGCGAGGCCATCTTCCTGGGCCAGACGGGCATGGGGGCCCGCGACGAGCTGGGCAAGCTGGCCCTGGAGCCCGGGGAGAACTTCTGCATGGGGGGGCCCGGGGTGATCATGAGCCGGGAGGTTTTACGGAGGATGGTGCCCCACATCCGGCAGTGCCTGCAGGAGATGTACACCACCCACGAGGACGTGGAGGTGGGCCGCTGCGTGCGGCGGTTCGCCGGCGTGCAGTGCGTCTGGTCCTACGAGGTAAGCCCAGCGTCCCGGATACTTAACGCAACGTAAGGGCGCCTCGACCAAGTGTTCGGGGCGTGAGTCATCCCGCATGACTACGCGGTGGTGTCACCTTGTGACTTTGTTACATCACGCCTATCGGTTTTAACTTGATCTCTTGAGTATTTTTTTTTTCTTTTGGCAAACTTACACATATTTTGTGAGGCACTTGTTAGCTTTTAGCAGGTTGGCGTGTTTTCACGAATAGCCTTTTTTGCCGTCTGTCTACCTGTTGCTGTTGTTGTGATGCAGCGTAGGAATGCTCAAACAAGTCTACTCTGTCCTGCCTTCGCTGCCGTGACGTTTAACGTGACATGTTTCATTTTGTTTAGTCAGCAACACACTTGGCTATGTCATTTTCCACCAAGTAGCAAGAACACTTAATCACCAACCTATAAACCTTAAAAAAAACAATAAAAAAAAACCCAGGGATATAGGCCTACTACTAACACATGGTTTTCCACTCAAGTCAAATTAATTCAGGCCTGTAATGTCAGGCCCGAGTGTAAATGGAATAAACCATCATCTGCTTGGTTCAAAGGCTGCAGCTAATCGGCTTTGGGCTGCTGGAAGGAGAGAGAACTGGCACCTCTGCTGCCTCTCCAAGGCGCTGGCGCACTACCACCTTTCATGCCTACATCCCAGATCACTCTTTAACTAGCAGTTGATGCAAAGTTGGAGTTGCGCCGCTGAGCGAGCGAGGCCTCGGACAAGGTGAATGTGACATGATTGAGGCTGGAAGCCGCAGTGCTTGTAGGCTGCAGGTTGGCTAGATGACACCTTGACTTTAGTTTTTTTTTTTCTCGCTCCATTTTTGACGTGTTAAGTCAAACACTTCATTATAAGAGCTGGCTTAGTGTGTATTGTGTGAGTTTTTTTTTCCCAGCTAATGATTTCTGAGTCATGTCTGTAGACGACCTTGCCATAGACTTCAGCCATCTCCTCTGGTTATTGTCCGCTGGGGATGCGAGCCTAATATGCAGAATAATGTAAGACTGTCAAGCAAACCAATTCAAGATTGCCAAATGATCCCTGTGATTGGCGCAATGGTCCCGCGCCATTTGTGATACTCGTACCTGCGGTGCTTCAGAAACGCACGTTGGCAGACTACGGAGGGATTTCTCAGAGATGTGGGCAACTGTTCACATTGAAACAGAGGAGGCCTTAACTTATCACAGAGGGCACGTCTGGCGGTGAATTATAATGGAATAACGTGGCAATTAATTCACCCGATTAAGATGAAAATGAGCATGCCACGGCCTACTTTCCACTCCCATGGAGTCTCTTTGTCCGCATGGTTTTTTTCCCCAGGTTGTGCGTGTGAACATCATATAGAAAGCCACGATCACAGCGCTGCCCCATTAAAGCAGAAATCAGGCTGAGCCACGACAACGACATTGCGTCGGTGGGGGTTCCTCCGCCCATTGCCGGGCTGAAAAAATCATTCAAAATCTCTCCGCCGCGACTGGAATAGACCGGCGCTCGGGCCAAACGCGGGCCGCCCGCCCTGCCCCGAGCATGTGCTGGGCCTATCTGAGCCAGTTGCTATGGCAGCGGAGTCTCTGTGACTGTGGTTGGCTTGTGACGATGGAGAGCTTTTGAAAACCCTTTTACCATTCGAGAAAATGTTCTGCTCTCTAGCGCAACAAAGAGCAGCAGATTGGCTTTAAGGAAAGTGCTGCGCGGAGCTCAGTGGCGTCTCAACGCCCCGCCTCATCCATCCACCCTGGGGGGCCGAGGGGTGGACTTCTCTTAAGGCTTGATACCTGCTTTAGAAGGCTCCTTAGACACAAGCTGGAAATGGAAATTCCCTGTAAATCTATCATTTTCTATACATGGATAGATATGTATGACAATGTCCAAACCCAAGTCGGCATGTAAATATTAGTTTAATAACTACAGTGTAATTGTCAACATCGCGCACTACAGTATGACTAGCCAATGCTTTTTTTTTTTTTAAACGGATATCGGGTAAACCAAATGTGATGTGCATCAGAATGCGTCCGGTGCCATAAATAATAACGATGACACTTCTCTCTTTGTGGTCGGCTGTGGACCTGCCGACGCTCTTATATTCACACAGGAAATTGCGCTGCACAGTCAACGTCACGCACGCGGAAGATGCCTCGATATGCGTTTGTCTCACTCTGGCTCCCTTATATGCCCGTGGCAGTCATTTACGTACATCAGTTCATGGACTGAAGTCAGTGGTACTTAACCGTAGCTTTGGCCATCTGACCTTTTTTGAGCGTTTATTTATTTTTTTGTCTACCTGTCTGCTACTGCTCTACTCATGTAGTGATGCTACCGATGATCACTGGGTGACACCGTGGCCTTGTTGCACTCATCCTGTTGACATGTGGTACCCGGTGGGCAATTAAACCCAATTCCATTTTCACTGGATTTTGACAACACAGGCAATTTATTCATTACACGCCATTACCTTTAAGGATACAAATCCATAACTGGAATACACCGGCTTGAAGTAAGCTCACAACTGAATAAACCCCTTTTCCATCACACACACACACACACACACACACACACACACACACACACACACACACACACACACACACACACACACACACACACACACACACACACTCGCGCTCACACTCTCCCCTCTGTCTCTCTATCTATCTCTATCTCTGTCCGTCTCGTCTTTCCTTGGTGTCTGTCGCTCTCCTTGGCCCCAAAGTGCGGTAAACCTCGGAGTATTTTGGGAAGACCTGTTCTCGCCGCTGGATGTATGCTCCTCTCTCTCGCTTTTAGCCAATGCTCTGCACTGTTCTAAAATTAGGGCCTCGACGGGGCAAATAAAACTGTACGAGGCTAAATCAAAAATAAACACAAAAAGAAGCTTAAGAGATGGTTTGGCGTGAATTACTGTTCTTAAGCACCAGCTACACGCCTTTCTGTCTGGCTCCAGCAAGTGCAAATGCCGTGCAGGACAGTGACACTTAGAGTGCAAAAAATAAACCCTTGCGTTAATGAGAGATTTTTTGGATTTATGGGTCTGCAGGAAGCCACCGTAGAACTTAGTTCAAAGTGTCGAGATTTCATCAGTCTGGGTGGCCCTGTTTCCAAGCAAGTACTTTTATCTGTTTGTTGGTTTTAAGTAATCCCTTGGTCTGTCTGTGTGCTGAAGATGCTGTCTGCTCACTATAGCTGGCCCGATATCGAGAAGCCTAAATATAACATTGTGTTTTGCCCGATATCTGGAAATGGCTGAGATTTTGGTTGCAACATTAATTATTCACTACTCAGAAATTGTGGTAATATTTATCCATGGTTCTCCTGTCGTAATGTTTTTGGTGAATGCTGTCTCAGGCAGTGCAAATTGGTGTATGTGACGGTTGGAATAGATTAGATTTAACAATGAATGTTATTTTAGATCATTAGACAAAAGGCTATTATTTGAGGCAGTTGTTCAGAACATTGATAAATGAAGAATAATTGTGTGATTCATTTATACTTTGGTGCTTTTCCAAGAGCCAAATTCAAGAAAGATGATGGTGTATATAAGGAAGAATGCATCGATTTTGAAAAGCAAAGACACCTGCTACGCCCAATTCCCAGCCAGGAAAAACCCTGGATCGGCTGACTTCAGTGTTTCCCTGTCCTAATGGTGTTTTATTTGCTTGACTGGTGAGTCCAGGTGGTGCCCTGCACACCAGTAGACTCTGGGCATTCAGTCAGAAATCTTCACTGGTCTCCAGTGGGCGTCTGATTTAGCAACTTGTGTACTCTTGGTGTCCCTTTGTGAAAAACCAAGCGCACCGTCCTTTTGCATGAGTGCCAAGGTTTACCGTCCTGCTGCGGGCTGGGCCACATGTTCTAATGTGTGCTGAAAGAGACATTTAGGAGACGCGTTTGGATTCCACACTGGTTCTGCTTGTGGTAAAATATACTTTGAGAAATAATAGTTGCTTGTTTGTACTTGTATTCCTGTTCCCCAGACACCCAGGTGTAATGCCCGCGTTACCGTTTTCTCCTGTGTTTGTAGTTTCCAAACGACGCCAGCGACGGTCCATTTTTTTTCCTACGGTTTGCAGACCAGTACCGTTCGGGCTTGGAATTTAATGACCAAGACTGGGTCGGGTGTGGTCAGAAAAAATAACCTTACCGGACGCCACTTCACATTTCCAGCCCAGTCTTGTCTTACTGGGACGGTGGTGGAGGAGTGCGGGGGCCTTCTATTCAGGCCGTGAGGTTGGCTTCTGAAGTCGTTTTTCCTCTTGTCACTGCCGGCACTCGCGTTTTTTTCGTTTTTTGTTTCACTTTGTTCGGTGGTGTGCTTTGACTGTTGCCACAAGCATCAGCGCGGTAAGCCTTCACGCCACTTCCTCTGAATGCCTGACGCAGAAACAAACTCGAACAAAAGGTAATGGGAGTCACAAGCCCACACTGCCGAATAGTATGAGTGCACGGCCTAATCCTAATTTCTTCTGAGTGACCTGCATGCCTGCCAAAACCTGTGGGCTCGCACATTGGCGGTGCTCTACAGCATGCGCTCTATACCCCTGCGAACAAGAGTACCGTTGTGCACGGGCCTCACTGGGCCTTTTCTTCAAGGCCAACTGTAGTCCTTGCCCAGCCCATCCACATTCAAATGTGTCTAATATGAGTTGGACCCAGCATGTAATATTCTTTCATCTTCTAATTGTGGTTTGCCATTCCGCTTCGACATGTAGTGGATGTCAAGTATGGTGGAAGAAAACTATTAGGGAGGCTAATAAGGTATTCTCAATGTCACTCAACTGTAATAATATTGCATTATTACAGTTGAGTGAGGTTGATTTAAATCGATCAACTGTGCTATTATTTGCCTTAAAAAGAAAAGCACCCTTGCCATCTTGAAATGGATACGTGCTTAAGAATGTGTTAAAAATAGACTGGGGTAAAAGGTACGGTGGTTACCATCAGTACCATTGGAGATGTTGGCTCTGTGTCTCACCTGGTCAGGCTGAATCGCACTCTTACTGAACCGTAGGAACGGCAGCATACCTGTAGCCTGGAACTCTAAGCCTAGGTGCTGATTAGCGCAGGCTAATCTGTTTGGGTGGTTGCTCCTAACCAGCCTTCTATTTCCGCTGTGTGGTTTGCTGGGCTCTCCGGGAGCTGCTTGTGTAAGTGGATCAACACCACGAAACAACCAGGCACAGCAAGGACACAAAGCAAGCTCATTCATGTGAAGGCAGTGCTCAGAGTGAACTGTGGCGTGGTCATTTTGGAAGATATGGATAGAAAGGCTGTTTTTTTTTTGCAATCAGATCAAACGTTTTTCTTTCTTCCTGTGTGTGTTGATGTCTGATGTAATGTCATTGGATCTGATTTGTGATGAAGCCAGTTAGACCCTCTCAGCTGGCCTATTAGGACATACTGATGCCAACACTGGTATACTCCCATATATCCCAGTGTATCTATATCTCTATCTGACTCGTTTGTGATAATGTGGTACAAGACTTTCCCCAGGCAGCCTTTTGATGGTATCATTTGGATGAGAATATTGGCACATAATTAATGCTGGACATTGGTTGTATGCAGATACCCCAAAGGATATGCGTATTGGTCAAATGCAACCTCACGACCATTTTTGATCATTTTCCCACACGCGTAAACTGATCACTTGCATTGCTGCTTTCTGGTGACGGAAGGGCTTTGACAGGATCATTTAAGAAAATATAAAGTCATCTATGAAAGGCTTTGAGTATGTCTCAAATAAATCTGGGTCTAATACTACAGTGCGATAACAAGCCAGAGGGTAGAAAGTGGGATTGGACTTCAAAAAGGAAATCATATTAAATTGTCAAATAAAAATGAAAAAGTGACTTTGTAGCCTGAAAAATAACAAGACTATAAGCCCAATAACAAATGGATGATACATAACCTGATACCTTGACCAATGTTTCCATGCCATTGGCTAGGTTACATTCAGGACTCATTGGCCACCAGGTTAGCTTACTGAGCCAACGTCACTAAACTGACCTTGGCAGAACCTGGCATCATTATTGAGTGGCTTCCTCGGCTATCGCGTTCCTGATCAGCGAGATGAGAATGCGCTATTGGCTAACCATTTTGTTGGTTTGGCAGGATCACTCTGCCACATCTGTCTTTGAGATGAATGGCCGTCGCCCATGTGTTCTACACTGGCAAAAACTGATATCGTTTTATATCAGTTACTCTTGGTCTTGATTTTTTATTTTTTTCGTGATCTGCTGAACATCAATTAATTCGTCCTGTGGGGTTGGTGACGGACATTCCAATACTTTGCAAGACAATGACGGTAATGATCGCAATTTTTCTTTATGAACCAAAGCTTACTTTAGCTTTCTTTATTAAAATTGTTCCCCCGTTTTTTTCCCCTGAAACGTTTGACGTCATCAGATCCTAATCCATCGCTTCGCAATGTGATCCAACGTCAAATTGTGACACTAACCCCAACTGTCAGCATTGCTCCATCCCATATTACACAGCTCCTGCCCGTACACATCCATGACCAACAGTTTTGTATCTGTTTCTCACGTTTCTCCCCAGACTGTCTGTGCCTCCCACACTCCCAACTTGGGTGTTATTCAAAAATTAACTCCCCTCCCATGCAGAACGATTGCGTGAGTCTTGCTTTTGATGTCAACTCAGGCCAGTCCATTTGTCATTTATTCTGAATGTTTTTTTTATTTTTTTATCACAACAGACACACTTCCCAGACAGACAGTGGGATCTTAATGGTAGCCTAGTTACTAGATAAACATTGGAACAAGAGCGAAGCCACGTATATGCGCTTCAAAGTGATTTTTGGTTATTTTCTGCAGTTTTATTGAGAAGGAACAGGTTAAAAAATGAGTAGTGGGCTGCCTGGCTCGCTCATTTGTGTTGACATCTTTATAAAAATGTCGACATAATATGTTACCATTTCACCATGAAAATACAGTACAAGCTCAAGTTGATTTATTAGCTGGCCTTAATTAGCCTTTGCAGCGCATACATATAGAACTGAATCTAATCCATTCATTTGTGTGAGCCCATGTTTGCCTCAAAGGGATAAGCCGAGATGTCTGTAAATTGGTGTTTGCCAGTTTTACCCAGATTCAGAGGAGTTGTTCAGTTCCAGATAATTTCTGCTGGTGCAATTAGAAAACCAGCTGCTTCTGGCTGGGTAGCCTACCTGTCAGCGGTGCATCACAGCAAGCCTGAGAATCTCAAGCGCCGAGTATAGGACCGAGTTATCTGTCTGTTTATAGACAAACTGCAATCTTGTCATGTTGTTACTGGCACTCGTTTGAATAAGCGACTATTCCGGGCTGCATTGGAAAGTAAATCAAAGTGAATTCCTCTCCCGTGAACAGAAGTGAGGCTACTGTAACTCCGCAAGTCAATGAAAGCGGCTTGCGGAAAGCAATAGCTTACCTAGCTCCCTTCTGGACACGCAATGATGAATTTTTTTGCAATCCAACAACTCGTCTGAGTCCGTGTAAAACAGGCAAACGCCAATGTACAGACATCTCAACGTCTCTCTTGAATGTAGCAGACATTCACTTGATTTGTACTCGTCACCTCAAAGGAGCAGCGCATGGATATTCATCTAGACTAAATTATGCTCTCTGACGTCTACTGTATAAATGAATGTTGAGATTTGTTGCTGGTAATACAAATATGAATTGGTAAATTGCCAAACATTTCTTGCCAGGGCTTTTAAAATACCGGCTTGGCTTTTAGTAGAGCTTAATTCCTTTAAAATGACGTGGAAGTTTGATTTCCATTTCCGTGTGCCGCTCCTGTATGTAATCAGAGCAGCCATACCCTAACCACTGCCTGTGCTTGTGTTAGCCCGTTTCAAGTATTTATTCATATTCAAATTTTCCACATCAGTGATGGAGAGAAATGTTTTCCACAGCTGTTGTGGGAGCTTCTCGACTCTGTGATGCACCTATTTTAAATAATGGCCCGCGTGGCTGCAGTGGTAATATTACAGTCAATTCATCCAACATATCCAAAAAACAGTGGCTCACACATGTTAATGAATATAAAGTGCTATTCGGATGAACATAACAGTAAGTCCACTGTTATGAACATTCAACTTTCCACTACATACATGTTGCGCAGGACAAATAAGCTAACACTATTTACAGCAGCAGAAGGCACATAAAAGATGTCTATGGGTCCCCCTTGTTTTCATTCAGTGCTGTACCGGACAAGGGGACAAAAGGGCGTTATTGAGCAGGCAGTGTGGGACTCTGAGACTCTGAGAGCTCCAGCCTTTAGGAGGACATTCAGAGTGTAGGACTGGCACGGCCCTTAATTTATTTAGTCATTGGCAAGACGCACCTCGACTTCAGCTGATGATGACGGTGTTCCACTCCACCATTTTTTTATTTTACAGTCAAAGTTGGGATACAGTTTTCAATTCATCGCGGTGAATGAGATATAACAATTTTCACAGGGTGAAAAAGATTTTTTTTTTGTTTGTTTTTTCAGCCTCAAGGAATATAGCTGTATACTTTTAAGTAAAACAATTGTTCTGCATTGATTCGTTTTGTTGTGGAAAACCGAACCCAGTGAGTTTGATCGATTACTGTATGGCCTTGTTGTCTGAAGTAGGTTACTAGACTGATGAGGATTTCCATTTAAATGCATAAATGGAATAGCAATATTAGCAGGAAATGAAAGCAAAAAAATGGTTCATCTGCTCTGACGTTGCCTCCAGCTTACTGATCCAGGATAATTATAGAATTGTCCTGAATTATCTTTGATTGTCTTGCGGTATCATGCACACGCTGGAGAAGATGGCGACATCCAAAAAGCATGAAGCATTTAGAACTCTGGTTGCTGGCTTTTTTTTTTTCAGGTCCCTTTTTCTTTTGGCCTCTTGGAAGGCTGAGCTGCAGACCAGCTCCCAGGCTGAGGCTGGGTAAACCCAGTGGCCTATCCCTGGCCAGGCCCCTGCCAGCCCTCCTCTACCCAGTCAGAGTCTGGTGTTCCAGCCACAGAGAGGCTCCACCCTCTCCTCCCTGGTACTCTGCTGTTTGCCCGCTGCCAGCTCAGACCATTTATTTTTCAGTTTTTTTTTTCTTTCTTTCTTTCTAATTCTTTTTGGCGTCACCTTTTTTTCTCTCCCTCTCTAATTGTGTCTTTTCCTCCAGCTGCTCTGCCAGATTTCCGGTAGCAGAATACGGCAGCCCTATCCCTTTTCCTCTGTCTTTCAGTTTTTTTTTTTCTCTCGCTCTCGCTCTCGCTCTCTCTCTCTCTCTCTCCCCCTCTTGCTGTCCTTTCTGGGCCCACTCAGATTCTGCGCTCTGGTTGGGAACGATGGCACCTTTTTGCTGTAAACTATCAAATGAAGCACGGTCCCTCCTGGCCACACAGCATTTAGATTAATGGGAGCATGATCCTGAACACCTAGGTTATATGCTGAGGGTAGCTTTATTCAAGTGCCTTGTTTATGTGTGTTTATGCGTATCCATGTGGTGTGTGTGTGTGTGTGTGTGTGTGTGTGTATGTGTGGATGCAGTTGCAGAAAGTGCTGAGATGTCCCCAAGGTGAAGTTAAATAAGGGTTGTTAAGAGTCTGGCCGGCAGCCCAGTGTGTGTCCAACCCTCCTCTGTCCTGTGCCATCTTACTGGCTGACTGTAGTCAGGCGGCGTGCCTAACTAGGAGAGATGAAGAATGCAATGCGACCAAAGTAAACAAATGGAGCCCCAGTCCCTGTGGAAGATATATTCCCCTTTCTTTGTGTTTGCTCAAGACATTTTTAAAGACAGAAAGAGACGTTTTCTCTGCCACCTCGTTTGTTTTGGTATATACCCAGATCTTGTCTGTCTGCACCGGCAATGACGCGCTCATTCTTTTGACGAGTATTTGTGCGGCTAGCCAGTGTTTCCTCAAAGAATCAAAGAGAAATGTGACTTGCCCACGGTCTGCAGTTATTAAGTGTTGTCATGCGGTATTAGATGCCTCGCATTGCTACGGCCGCCGGCTATTGTCTTTCATTACTTTGCCGTCTCAGTTAATTTCTCCCCTCCGTTGCGTGTACCCGGGCCCTCAGATGAACACTGCACCCCTTCTCCCACGCTCATCGACGGCGGCGGTTGTGTTCACAGAGCCTCTCTTCGTTCCCAGCGCGGAAACCAACCCTGCAGAATCTGGTTGAGCCAGATGGTGGCTGAACCATGCCGAGATGCCTTCTCGACAGTCCGGTTCAGTTTGGTGTTGAAGGCATAGGCGAGCAGAGGGGAGCTAACTCAGACCAGTTGGGAAAGATGGCTGACCTGTGCAATAAGAGTAACATTTTTCCGGCGACTAGATATGGCAGCTTGTGTTAATTAAACGTGTCACATTTGAATTTGTTTAGTGTGATAACTGCGAATTGTATTTATTGCAGCTGGGAAGTGCTAATAAAAACACGCCATAAATATGTTAATAAATACCGGAATGTGCAATGACAAATGCAAGCAGCTTGTATTTGAGGAGGTCTGCTGAGGGAAATATCGAAAGGGTTAAATCTGAGACGGGCTCATCCAGATGGCTACAGCTGGTCTCTGTGGGAATGCTGTGTGTGTGTGTGTGTGTGTGTGTGTGTGTGTGTGTGTGTGTGTGTGTGTGTGTGTGTGTGTGTGTGTGTGTGTGTGTGTTTGTTTGTTTGTTTGTTTGTTTGTTTGTTTGTTTGTGTTTCTTTGTGTGTGTGTTTGTTTGTGTGTGTGAGTGTGTGTGTGTGTGTGTTTGTGTGTGTTTGTTTGTTTGTTTGTTTGTTTGTTTGTTTGTTTTTTTTGTTTGTGTGTCTGTCTGTGTGTGTGTGTTTGTGTGTGTTTGTTTTTTTTTTTGTTTTTTTTTTTTTTTTTTTTTTTTTTTTGGGTGTTTTTTTGTGTGTGTGTGTGTGTGTGTGTGTGTGTGTGTGTATGTGTATGTGTGTGTGTCTGTGTGAGTGTGTGTGTGTGTGTGTGTGTGTGTGTGTGTTTGTGTGTGTGTGTGTGTGTGTCTGTGTCTGTGTCTGTGTCTGTGCGTGTGCGTGTGTGTGTGTGTGTGTGTGTGTGTGTGTGTGTGTGTGTGTGTGTGTGTGTGTGTGTGTGTGTGTGTGTGTGTGTGTGTGTGTGTGTGTGTGTGTGTGTGTGTGTGTGTGTGTGTGTGTGGGGGTGGGGGTGGGTGGGGGTGTGGGGGGGGGGGGGGGGGTGTGTGTATGTGGGTGGGGGGGTGT
>OMKI01044815.1:0-10000 GCA_900302315.1 Phycis blennoides
CAACAATCTCTATCCCCAATACCTCGCTAAAGTCCCTGGACTTTATTCAACACACACACACACACACACACACACACACACACACACACACACACACACACACACACACACACACACACACACACACACACACACACACACACACACACACACACACACACACACATTTACACACACACACACACACACACACCTACACACACACACACACACACACACACACACACACGTACACACATACACACACACACACACTCACACTCAAACACACACACACACACACACACACACACACACACACACACACACACACACACACACACACACACACACTTCACATTCACATTCACATACCATTCATACACACACACACACACACACACACACACACACACACACCATCTGTGGGGCGTTTCTCAAGGTGGAAGAAGCCATTAAGGGAATCTTATTAAACCGTAAAACAGAGTGAAGTCTTTCTCTGCTCCATTGCCAGGCTACACACCCCTGACTCTTTTAAGTGATGCATTTTTCGACTCGATTTAAAAAGCATGTCAAATTTGTTTTTGAATCAATATTCACTCTCCTAATGTGCATGGGGCTCTCAGAGAAAGGCCTCTTCCTGGAGATCCAGGACTCCAGGGAGCTCAGCACTCCTGCTTTTGGAAACCAGCATGAACACAACCAAATGTTTGAGGCTGTACACATACACATGAAGCTGGCCGTCCTTTTATTTTGTGCATCTTAACGGGCAAATCCCAAATAAATGAATGTTTTTCTACTCTGGCGGAAGTCACGCATTAAGCAACTCAGTGATTAAAGGATTTGGCAGGTTTGCTAAGACCCCAGGTTCATTGTTGACATTGTCATGTCCAGATGTTAATCAGCCATGAGTTCTGTTCCAACTCACCCCTTCTCGCAGTGTAGGCACGTTCCGAAGCTGGACAGTTGGCCAGCCATTGACATCCATTATAGAGTGTTTAAACAGCTCCATAGCAGCGTCTTGGTTCGTCTAACACAAGCAAACACACATTAACTGCCCTGGCTATTTCATACGTTTAGTTTTCTCTAAAAGTTCCCACAAACGATCAAATCCACACGTAGCGATTCCATGTCAACGTGTGATTGTGCATGTTGACGTTGAAGAAAGACAGGTAGGATTCTGAGGGCCGCGTTACGTAAAGTACGTAAAGCTTTATTGATATAGCACTTTTTCAAACAAACACAAAGAAAAGTAAATTAAAACTAATTAAACAGACAAGCACACAAAAAGGTCACAAGACAAAGACAAAACTTATTGCAAGATCAGTTAAAACAAACAAACAACATTAAACCAATTTGATAGAAACCAAAAGATAAAATTCTGTAAAAACTCTTATCTATAGAAATAAGTCCATGCGTAAAACAGACCTGGCAGAGCTAATGAACTGAGCGAGATGCTCCAGAGAGACGAGGCAGCGAGATAACAACACGGTCACCTCTGATTCAAGGCTGCAGCCATGTTTGATCGGTTCCCACCTCTCTGGGAAAGTGATCAGGGCCAATCAAGTCGGTTCCTAAAAACCACGCAGTCTTTTTCTCTTAGTCTCTTAGTTCTGCCTCAGAGCACCATCTCAATAAGGCGCCGAGGGTTAAGTGTAGGAGGGGAGGTCTCTAACTGACTGGAATGAACAAGACGCCCATGACCAGGATATTTAGCATTCAGGAATCCTAACTGCTGACCTCTCAGCCTCCATCTGAGTCTGTGAGCAGGCGCAGGGGCGAGTGAGTGCAGAGTGCTTGTTCTGTGTTCCCATCAGTTAAACAAAACCAGCCTCCACATCGGCCCATGGTGACTGACGCAACGTCACTCTGCACTCATGTCCAGGATCATCAGCCTATAAAGCAGCCACTGTCTCCGTACAGAATCCCCCTAACCCTAACCCTAACCACTGTCTCCGTACAGAATCCCCCTAACCCTAACCACTGTCTCCGTACAGAATCCCCCTAACCACTGTCTCCGTACAGAATCCCCCTAACCCTAACCCTAACCACTGTCTCCGTACAGAATCCCCCTAACCCTAACCCTAACCACTGTCTCCGTACAGAATCCCCCTAACCCTAACCACTGTCTCCGTACAGAATCCCCCTAACCCTAACCACTGTCTCCGTACAGAATCCCCCTAACCCTAACCCTAACCACTGTCTCCGTACAGAATCCCCCTAACCCTAACCACTGTCTCCGTACAGAATCCCCCTAACCCTAACCACTGTCTCCGTACAGAATCCCCCTAACCCTAACCCTAACCCTAACCCTAACCCTAACCCTAACCCTAACCCTAACCCTAACCCTAACCCTAACCCTAACCCTAACCCTAACCCTAACCCTAACCCTAACCCTAACCCTAACCCTAACCCTAACCCTAACCCTAACCCTAACCCTAACCCTAACCACTGTCTCTGTACAGAATCCCCCTAACCCTAACCACTGTCTCTGTACAGAATCCCCCTAACCCTAACCACTGTCTCCGTACAGAATCCCCCTAACCCTAACCCTAACCACTGTCTCCGTACAGAATCCCTCCTGCTGGGGGCATGCGCAGAGGCGAGGTTACACAGAAGGGAAACTTGTGGATTTGTGTTGTTTGTTGTGTTGTTGGCACTTTTGGTGAAAACTGCTTAGCCAGGACTGCTTGTATGTGCTTACCTGGGTCGGACAAAACAGAGATACAGCTATGGAGCTGACGTTCGTTTGAGATGTCAATTCATCTCCAACTGCCCGATTTCAGTGTCTCTGCACAGTGAGGGGGCAGAGTTGAACCACAAGTGTCCTAACCCTAACCTAACCTAACCTAACCCTAACTCTAACTCTAACCTACCAGATTTAACCTCAGCTCAACGGCCAACTCCTTTAAGAACAAACTCTGAACACACTGCTCACCTTTTACTCTGCACAGCTGCACCTCAGCTCTGCTGTTCCAGCCCCCACCCCCCCACCACCACCACCCATCACCACCCACCACCCTACAATGTCAGTCCCAAGCTCTGTTGGGGTGCGTTCCAGTCCATTTCCAGCCCTGGATATATTGGCTTCATAAAGCAGACAGAAGACGGTGGTTTATAAAGTGGAAAAGCTGTCGTGAAAAATGTGCCATTTAATTAGTTTCCAGAAACACACAAGCCAGCAAAGCCGTTGCGAATACTGAACTAGCCTGAGTGTGTCCTACAGTACGTGTGAACTGAACTAGCCTGAGTGTGTCCTACAGTACGTGTGAACTGAACTAGCCTGAGTGTGTCCTACAGTACGTGTGAACTGAACTAGCCTGAGTGTGTCCTACAGTACGTGTGAACTGAACTAGCCTGAGTGTGTCCTACAGTACGTGTGAACTGAACTAGCCTGAGTGTGTCCTACAGTACGTGTGAACTGAACTAGCCTGAGTGTGTCCTACAGTACGTCCTACAGTACGTGTGAACTGAACTAGCCTGAGTGTGTCCTACAGTACGTGTGATGTGATTATGCAGCACGCCAAGAGCAAAGCGCTTGGCACACAGAAGAGTGTTTTTAAATAAAGCCCCAGCTGATACTCTGAGGAAACCAGCGAGTTCACTGCCAGAGATACTGATGGCTCCTGCACTGCTGTGATACCCAAAGGATGAGGAGGACACACAGTTAATGGACTGTCCTGTACGCCGCCACCCCTCTGACCGGCTGCAGGGGATTGGCTCAGGTGAGGTCTCTGTGCTCTGATTGGCCATCGAGCTGCGCTCTGAACCAAGGACGACTCCAGGGGCTGGAGCCCACGGGCCCACCATCGTTCAACGAAGACGAGGGTCTGCTGTTGATTGACAGCTCACATCTATAGTGGCTATGATTGGCCTGAGGGGCTTTGAAGCCCTTCAGCGCAGGGTCTCAGATGAGTGAGCTGCTGTAAGTCCGAGAGCCGGGCCACTGAAATGATATTTCAGCTGCTGAGCCTCGCCCAGGTAATGGGGAGCTGATAGGAGAGAGAAATTAAGTTCTGTGACAGGAAGTTTACTCACGGTGATTGAAAAAATAAATAAATAAAAATAGACCGAATATGTCATTAATATGAAAATAAAGCTTTATATCAGTCAATCTTAAATTGGGGGTACTTTATCGTCGGGAATTATTGACATAACACATTTTTTATTCACTCGGATAATGCATTTCATAGTTGATTTGAGGGCAACTAATGTTTTTCTTACTTTACAGACAAGGTCAAATCTGACAGCCAGTCATTTTAAAAGCTGAAAGCTACAGAGAAATTAGGGAAATATCAACGATGGGGACGCAGCTCAAAAAGAAGAAAAATACCGCACCAAATATTTGCATAAATCGGGTCTAGACAAGTGAAGGAAAAGCGCTGAATAAAACACAACGCTGACATACCATTCATACGAGCATGAGGCGAATACAAAGTCAGCCAAGGTCTCCTCTCACTGAACAACCGTTCACAGCCCTGCGACATCAAAGGCTCTGGCAAGAGGAAAGAGACAAAACCCAGTCGACCTGAGCTGGCACCTCTGCACTAGAAGAACGAACACACTAAATAACAACAGGCTCCCAGGCAAGGAGCACACGGAGGAGCACACGGAGGAGCACACGGAGGAGCACACGGAGGAGCAGGACTCCACCGGGCGCCGTGGAGAGATAGTGACATGTATGGACGGGACAGCTTTGGAAACAAAATGGAGGTGCGTATCGCGGACGCCACCGAGTCAGGGTCACGGCCTGTGAGCGGAGCTGGCCCGCCTCACGGGGCCGGGCGAACCGTCTGCTTTCAAACACCCACAATGCAACACACCACCGGCACCAGCCAGTATTTATTAACACATACACAGGACGCACGTGTGCGCGCACACACACACAGGCACACACACTCGTGCATACTGCCCAAAAACAGGCAATGACATACAATCACATATGCAAATGCGCATGTGCCTAAACACGCACTCAAGCATAATGTTCATTAGCAGTGATAGCTGGTTCCTGTTCCAAGCTGGATGTCAGTGTAAACACACAGATGGGACACAAGAGAGAACGGAAGGGGGAGGCGGCAGGGGGGGCGAGAGACTCCACAAGCATAGTTATGAAACGAGGAACCCAGTCTGTGTCAACATTCATCACCGGGGAGACCCTGAGGACGCGTGGGCCTCCACAGACCTCCACCAGGCTACCAGACGGTCACCTTGACCTCCTGGATGCTGCTGCATCCTACGTTGTCACACCGCGTCACCAGCAGACACCCCCCCCCCCCCCTGCGTCGTTCACGGATCAATCGTTTTACTGCCCGCGGGAAAAACAACTAAACAACAAACGTTAACGTAAGCCGTCGTGAACCAGCGAGTTCTTCTCCTACGGATCCCCCAGGTCTCCTCCAGCAGAACGTCGGCTGGACGTTCCTGTGCTGGTGTGGGAGCGTCCCCCCCTCTCACCCCTGTGTGTCTAGCAGCGAGGGGACGGCCCATCCCCCGGTGAGGCCGGACACAACTGCTGCTGTCTGGCTGGCGGCTGACAGAGACAGATGCTGCGTCATTAAGGAATATTAGTGGGCTTCGTCGAGCACATCCAGACTCTTCCTCCAGCCCACAGAGGAAACAGTTCAATAAGGAGAGGGAGGAGACGGGGGAGAGGGGGAGGCAGGAGAGAGGGAGGAGAGAGAGGAGAGGGAGGAGAGGCAGCAGGCGGGGGACACGGTGACAATGGGGCTGCGGCCGGCGGCTACGCTGCCACCCGGCGCTGCTCGGTGAGAGATGGAGGCGGCAGCAGAGCGCGGGCTCTGGGGAGAAGAGGAGCGCGGAGGCAGGAGAAGAGGAGCGCGGAGGCAGGAGAAGAGGAGCGCGGAGGCAGGAGAAGAGGAGCGCGGAGGCGGGAGCTCCAGACAGACGGTGGAGCTGCTCCTCCGTCTTGGATGGCAAAGCCAGGGACACAAACATCTGGGGGTCTTAAGGGGACCCCCAGCGGACTATTAGCATTAATAACCAGAGAGCCGGTTGCTGTTGGCAGCCTCACGGCGTCTTGGTAATAACTAAAAACAATAAGCTGCCAGTCAGGTTTAGTTTCTTCTTCACCCAGGATCCCAGAAACACGCCAGGAGGCTCACAGAAAAGTTAGACAGGAAAACACTCAGGGGAGCCACCGTGGAACTGAAGCACTATCAATAATATAAAGAATATAAATACTACAACACATTCAGGGAACCATCCAGGTGACGGGAATATTTTCCCCTCAACGTGAAACGCAAAAATCTCTCTACTTTAGTACTCGGGTTCCCTGCGGAGATCACAAGCAGAACATTCATGCATTAGGAGTGGAGGAACTTTTAGATGACAATCAAACATGCAAACCACTATCCTGCTGTGATCACTGGGCCTACAACACAAGCATCATGAGCTGAGAGAATCATGACATGCCGCACCACAACAATCCCCCGCCAGCTTTCCGGGCGGGTGCAGCATGCGGGCAGCCGGGTTGTTTGTACGGGAGAACCCTGGGTCCAGGGCGTGGTTCCACACGCACGGCCCTGTGTGACGGCTACGGAGCTCACACAACCAAACGCTCCCACAAAGAGCAAAAAATAAGTCAAAGCACCATTCATCCTGGGCCATAAACAAAAACAAACTAAAGCCTGGCTCAACATCTGGGCCCGGGGGGATGAGAGGATCACAGGAGATAACAGTGTAGTTCTTGTGATTGTCAAAGCGGTAATGCACACGGGTTTGAGCTCCGCCGCACGCACAAAAACACACAACTGCACACATGTAAACACACACAGCACAACCAGAAGGAGGAGAGGGAGATAAGCAGCATCTAATCTCTGTGGCCGGAAGACTGAGTGCAGCACCTCAGGTAGGGAATTATTCAAATGGAGCAATTTGTGCTACTCGCTATCTTCATTAGGGGCTACGTTGTCACTGCAGAACAATTATCTCCATCATTACTACAGTCATCCGCGTTGTCATCATCAGGGTGCGGGGCCCGGGAGCCAGGGCGGGCTAGTGAACAGGCTAGTGAACATTCACCAGAGACGTTGTTTTCGAGAGTTACCGAGAGAAAGTTGCTCGTCCGAGTTTCCGAGCAGAAATGTCGCCATCTTTTATTGAAGATATTTGGTTGTTGACCTGGGAATGTGTGTCTAGTGCAGTGTGCATTGGATCAGACACAGTATCGTCCCTGCCAACTTCAGACTCTATTTATGAGTACCATCTAGACACACGCACACGCATGTATTTTCTATGCATATTTTGTCACTATTCATAATAACAATATACCCCTATTAAAAAAGTTAATTGGGTAAAAAAAAAAATACGAGTTACAAAATGTTTACCTTCAAATGCTGTATCTATTACAGCATCGTGATGCCACGTGGGAATGGAGGCAGGGCAGTTCTGTACCAGAACGTAGCTGAATGTGTGAATGAACTCACTGGCTCAGTAGAGCCTGAACTCATCCCCCCCCTTGATCTCCACGACCTTTAGCTGATTTTTACATCTGCTACAACTGCATGCCTTGGAAGCACAGTGGAAATGTGGTAATCATCTGCAGAAGACAAGAGAGTTCCTCATGTCCCAGTAGGACGTATTGGGATCGAGCTCGCCCTGGCTCAGGATGTAGGCACAGGTATCCTGGCCGATGGCCAGCTCTATGCTGGGCAGCTCATTCTCTATTCTCAGGGAATGCGTAGGCTCCACACCTCTGCCACCTTCCTCCATCGTGGCCATCACCTGATCTGGGTACAGAAAGAGAGGGTTTTTTCCAAGTTGGCATTCTAAAGTGGAAAGCAGAATGTGTATGCTTTGTTCCTCTCTTTGAAGGATCTGGTTTCCAACATGGTTTTAACATGGTTTTAACATGGTTTTAACATGGTGTTTTAACATTGGGTTTTAACATGGTTTTAAACATTGGGTTTTAACATGGTTTTAACATTGGGTTTTAACATTGGGTTTTAACATGGTTTTAGGTCAGGAACTGCAGCCCTTTCTCAGGTTTAGTTTGAGCCTGAAGCACGTGTCTCTCAATTTGTCTTCACTTCTGCAGCTTCTTCTGCAATTTATTTTAGTTTGAACAGGAACCGAGTCAAGTCCAAAAAGCAACTTTAGGCCTCCCAGCAGGGCCGGGTGGAGACAGGGTGGAGGCAGACATGGCTCCAGTCAATTCAGCAGGGCCAGGTGGAGACAGGGTGGAGGCAGACATGGCTCCAGTCCATTCAGCAGGGCCAGGTGGAGACAGGGTGGAGGCAGACATGGCTCCAGTCCATTCAGCAGGGCCAGGTGGAGGACGGGTGGAGGCAGACATGGCTCCAGTCCATTCAGCAGGGCCAGGTGGAGACAGGGTGGAGGCAGACATGGCTCCAGTCCATTCAGCAGGGCCAGGTGGAGACAGGGTGGAGGCAGACATGGCTCCAGTCCATTCAGCAGGGCCAGGTGGAGACAGGGTGGAGGCAAACTTGGCTCTAGGCCAGGTGGAGGCTTGAGCTGTGAGGCTCTTTTGGAGGAGCATGGAGGCAGCCCCCTCATCTGAAAAACATTTCGGGGATCCCACCTTGGTAGGAGGTGGATGATGCAGTGCCCAAGAGAGTCATCTGGAGGATGCCAGCTCGAGAATCTTCCTCCAATCTGTACACAGTATCTGGATGTCACGCAGAGTTACCCTTCTCTTGCTACCCTTATCAAGATTGCAAAAAAATGGAGATAAGAAAGTCCTCTGTATTGACACCAAGTTGCCTTGATGCCCTTTATGCGGCAACGTGGACGGGTGACATGCACAACCAACCATAGAAATATTGAGATTTTGTGCCTTCACAAAACCTGCCCCACCTTTGCAGTGGCTGGAAAGCAGCACCGTCTGCAGCAAAACTCAAACAGTGTCTCCATGGCACTGCCCTCGTCTTCACTTCCAAATCAAAAACATCAATTAAGCCTTTAGGATGTATTGATTCACAGAGGTTCAGCCAGAACTAGCCATTTCTAAAGCTTTTCTATTTGTATTTTTAGAAGAATTGGGTGGAAATCTGAACCTAGGCATCTTTATAAATGGGAGATATGTTATCGACACATTAGATACATTAGATGCATTAGATACATGATGACAACTGTCATCATCTATCTAATGCAATTAAATATTAGTCATTTATGGCAATGTACAATCAATGTCAATCAATATGACAAATCACACTATTCTGCAACGTTGTGCCCTCATCATTAAAGTAGCCCTCGCTATTCAATATCATACAATGAACCAAGGGCGTGACAGGACAGACAGACGTGTCATCATCTCACATATCAGCATTGTGAATAACATGCGGTAACATGATTATCTATATCGGTGTTGTTAACCAGGCCTGTAAAACATACACCATCAGGGGGAAAAAAAGGAAAAAAAAAAATTTCTTTACCAAGAATGCATGAATATTTAGAAAACGTATATAAAAAGTAAATTCCTGCCTAGCTTTAAATCGCAACCCGTACCTGCGTACGTTCACTGAGAACTTGCCAGGACACACGACCGCCACGTGTGTTGGCAGTCACACAGTCTGCTGGCCATGCGTGTGCGCGTGGCCACACACTCTGCTGGCCATGCGTGTGCGCGCGGCCACACACTCTGCCTGCCGAGCCAAAAGACAGAAACAGCGCGACCCTCCGGACAGTCATCAGCTCGCTGGGGCTGACAGAATGGCCGCCAACGCCGGCGTCACGGCGCCATCAGGACACAGGCTGTGAACAGACCACACAAACCAGCGCAACAAGGCCAACGCAGACAAAACAAGATGGCCACCGTCCCTCCCTGGCAACCTTTAAGTACCCCTCCTGGTCGCCTCCGTCAGCAGAATCAGAGCGTGGTGAAGGACTCAGAGAGAGAGGCACAGCTTGGGGGAACATCTGTGGAAACACCACAGCTAACCTGGATCCAGCTAACACTGGACGGTCCCCCGATGAGAGAGAGACAGAGAGAGAGAGAGACAGAGAGAGGTGGGAGAGAGAGAGAGACAGAGAGAGAGGTGGG
>OMKI01044820.1:0-11011 GCA_900302315.1 Phycis blennoides
GAGGGGCATGGGACAGTCCACCAGGACGCTCTGCAGAGGCCGGCGTGGCGGCGGGAGGAGGGAAGGAAAACACACACGAAATGATCACCAAGGACGCCACCGCCAGGCCGCCGCCACCAGACACACTGGTTCTGGTTCTGGTCGGGGCGTAACAACAGGCCCTATTCACACCAGCCCTTCCGCTCATTGCACGTTCAGGTTTGATCGCCGTACCCGGAAGTCGTCGATGTCGTCGTCCTGCAGGGAGCCGGCGGGGGACGCGGTGGCCGACATGGGCTGCTCAGGGGAGTTGGTCTGCAGCAGGATGTTGCCCGCGCTGAGGCCCAGCCCCAGCTCCGACTGGTTGATGGTGGACAGCTGCCCGCTGCCCAGCAGGCCGTGGCCGATGTCCCCCAGCTGCACGTCGATGGTCATGGGCGAGGAGCTGCTGAAGTGGGAGCCGTTCGAGTTCCCCAGCTCCTGCAGAAGAGTGGTCAAGATCAGTCCCACACAGACCGCTGCTTTCTGGACAAAGTCACACGGGCGGTGGGCGGATCTATCGAGTGTATGCATAGATAGAGTCTTTATTGATCCCCCTTAGGAGAAATTCACAGGTGACCAGCAGTGCAGTGGGAAAAGAGCACGAAAAAACTAAATACAATAGTATATACAATAAATTACACTCATTTGTAATAAATTTAACTAAACTACTTGGAATGAGGTAAACATACTATATACATGTGCTTTTCCGTTTGTAGCTGTCTGTGCTTAAATAAATGAGTAAAAATAAATGGGTCTCTGTTGCTCATACATGCATGATAGATAGATAGATTCTATCCATCTATCTATCATGCATGTATGAGCAACAGAGACCCAAGTCTTCAAAAACACTGCGTTTTAAAACCAACTTGCTGGTCGTTTCTCACCAGTGCCGAGGAGCTAAGCAGAGCTCCAGCACCGCTCTGGCTCATCACCCCCAGGTTCAGATGCTCGATGCCCTGGGAGCCGCTGTTGACGAAGGTGGAGGCGAACGACGGGTCGTTGGCTCCGACAACCAGGTTGCTAACGAGGTTTCTGGAGCCCACCTGGCCCACCACGCCGTCCGAGCCATCGGAAAGCTCCCCAAAGTGGGACACCACGTCGCCGACATTGAGGGCTGAATCCGGGTCCAGGGAGATCGGAGGGATCTCGAACACTTCATCACCTAGGCTCGGGGTATGAAATGTCTGCTGGATGGGTAGAAGACACATGAATGATGAATGGCACGGTGAGCAGCTGTCGTTAAATATGATGTTTCTCATTGCTTAGACGGTGTATAAATACATAAAGGTGCAGCAGAATTTCTCTCACCTCTGCAGACAGAAAGGGGTGCCCTGCTCCAGTGATGGTCAGGTAATTGTCACTGCCGCCTGGAAACTAAGTACGGGGGACAGATGGTTAAGTGCATCCGTATAATTGCTGTATATTACAGATCATTGTTTCACTGTAACAGCTAACATTACCTTATTCTCGGAGTATTCCCCATATGCTTGTGTGTCTAAGAACTCCGTGTCGACATTCTGACCACAGCTACCCGACAGATCAGAGTAAAAATTCAGATCCATACTTAAGACGTTAAAAAATCAACGCGGAAGAGTCGACAGGCTGCTACACACATTAAAATACAAACACGTTTATCCGATCCGCCGAGGACGACGATGACCTACAATACATGAAGATAGCCCAGCCACCAGAAAAAATCTAGCAGCTAACTAGCTAAAAGGGCTAGCCAGAAAAACCTGTCGGTTTTCGCCCCTAGAACACTCACTATCAAGTGTTGAATTTTGCGCCAGCCTAAACCAGGCGTCCAGCGTTAACAATACTGTAATTGTATTGTAATACTGTTGCGTAGCTCACTTGGAATACCAAGTTTACACCAAGTGACAGCAGCCATGTATGTCGCCTGGTGGGCTCCGTCGGCTCCGCATGCAACACAACGAGCTAACCCCAGAGACGGAAACAATCGATGGACGAAATCGCAACAGGCGAACTGACGCTCAGGCAGAAATAATCAATTGGCGATATGGCTCTGATCATCTGACCTCGACCTATTGTTTGACTTTTGTCAAAATAAAACACACGTAAAAACACGATACAATCTCCACTCTTTGTTATTCTTTTGTTAGAGATTAGAGAATTCAGATATAACGTCCGGTTTAAGTAAATCGATGATTGTAAATGTATATCCGTTTTAACAATGTGACCACTATTGTTTGGCGATTCCTGGTTTGGAATAGGTTCGTGGGGTGGAAAAGCAGTTTTAAAGTTATTAGTTATCGGTATTTTATCAATTTCTACGCAGCTCTACCTGCAAACGTAACAACAAAGGTGCGACATTTTTCCACTCATTCTGTAAAAACAGACGTTTTTTCATCAACTCCAACTACGTCAGAGACGATCCGGATTATTATATTTATTGCGTCCCACCATCGTGCGGGGATCTGATTTCATCCCCTTTTGGGCAACTCTGGCGAGTTTTAAAGTTACACATCAAACTGGAGAGGAAGGCTCCACTAAACTCAACCTTTGAGGAGACACACTGGACGCAGTCCCTGCAGGTACAATAACTTCCCATTGACGTGTCGGCCGTCTTACCTCCATCGTCGGAGTGCCTGGGCACTACATCCATCCACTTACTGGAGGACCCGTGAACACATTCATCAGCTGAAGGAAATATCGGCTTTAAAAAACACTGCTTCCGGTTTCCTTTATTTCGGGAAATAGCGTCACTCGTCACGCAGAGGGGCAAATATTGATGTTTCAATTTGATCCACTCGTTCATGAGAAACGCTTCACATGTTCGTTCGCATTTCCCTTTCTGGTGTAATACTACGGGAGAGCCAATAAATAACACGTTTATCTGCATCTGGCCTCCCAACAATGACTACTGTAATATGTTGTAGCTCACAGACCATTGAAGGAGTGGGGGGTTTCCCAAGTAGACCTGTTGCGTTTTGTATATACCTCAGCACGGGCACACTGGAAGTTAGTAGGTCACTAGAACCAAAGGGTAGTCAGGACACAGACAAGTAAACAAAAGCTCCCTTATTGCTCCTGCGCATTCAGAACGAATCTAACAAAAATACACTAGGTGACACTCGGTTTTCACTGTAGATTGCTGTTATTCATATCATAGATAAGTCAAATCATAAAACAAGAATAATTACTCGTAGCAGGTCATTTTCGCACACAGCGGACCAGCTCTACGTTGTACAATACAGCCCACATTCTCCTCCTTGCACTGCATCAGTAACTAATACACCCCCTCTTGTCCCCCCCCACCCCCATTTCCCTCCCCGGTAGTGAAATAAAAAAACAAATATACATCAACACGATGGAGCCCTTTCAGTCCCAGGACTCAGACGCAACAGGTTGATGCCACCAAGAGTTCAGATCCGGGGGGGGGGGGGGGGGGGGGGGGGGGGGGGGGGGGGGGGGGGGGGGGGGGGAGACAGACAGAGGGAGAGAGAGAGCTTCTACTGAGAGTAGCGCTCGCTCAGTGTGGTTTGTCTGAGGTGGGTGTGACTTAACAGTGTTGATTGATGGGGAGGGAGAAAAAAACAAAACAAATGGGTGCAAAGCTGCTACTTTCCTGACAAAACAAGAAATAACAATCCTACATAAAACAAAAGGAAAGAAAAACACATTCATCCATAATTTCAAACAGTTAATGATAAAAAAAAAGAAATGACTCAATAGTAACATGATTTTTTTTGTTGTTGGTTGTTGAAAAGGGCGACAGAGTCCAAGGGGGAAGGGTGGGGCTGTGGTGTGGCGAGTGTTGATTGGTCAATCCTCCGAGCTAGAGGAGGAGTCAGAGTCTTTGGGCGCCATGACAACGTCGTCCAACAGGGCCTCTTGGTCCGAGCTGTCGTAGGTCCCCACCTGCATCTTCACGTCAAAGTCTGCGCTGGTGAGGAAGTGATGGGAGCTGTCCAGGTCCTCCTCGTCCATCATGTAGGCGCCGTCCGACACCAGCGTCTCCTCCTCCTCCTCTTCCTCCTCCTCTTCCTCCTCCTCCTCCTCCTCGACCCCCCCCAGGAGCGGGTCGGCCACCACGGTGACGGGGGGCTCGGCCGGCCGGTGGTGGCGGTGGTGGTGGTGGCGGCGCCGGCCTCTCTTGGGGATGTCCGAGTCTTCGCTCAGCAGGCGGTCGGCCAGGCTCTCTGGCAGGAAGCCCTGGGGGAGGACAGACTGGAGTCAGGGAGGGACACACTGGAGTCAGGGAGGGACACACTGGAGTCAGGGAGGGACACACTGGAGTCAGGGAGGGACACACTGGAGTCAAGGAGGACACGCTCCACAGCGAGGTCAGGGGGGGGGGGGGGCGGGCGGGGGGGGGGGGGGGGGGGGGGGGGGGGGGGTCTGTCACGGACAGCAGTACAGAGAGCGCTTGTCCTACTTCAAAAGGGAGAGTTCTGGGGACTATTTATTTTAATACAAGGTAGTATGAAGCGGAGGAAAAAGATTAAAGCTTAAAGATCCAAGATTTAAAAAAATAAATAAATAAAAGAAAGAGTCCAAGATAAGCAGCAGAAGATAGAGTTTACACAGAGCTTTGATATTAAACATATGTCATTACTAACTGTACCAAAGAGTGCACGTTATTACCAAACATGTCATTTCAGACTCTCTCATTGAGTCCTGCACCTGTTTTCCTTCTACATAGGGTAACATGTCTGTCTTTCTCTATTCACACGTTCTGATTGTCTGCATCTGTGCCGTACTGATTGCTAGTGCTTGTTGTGTTGTACCTGTAGTGTTCACTGTTTTATTACTGCCCCTGTCTGTTTGCTGTTCTAAATGCTTTTAAGTGTTTTAAGTGTTGTATAACTTATTTAATTTTTTCAGCCCTACTCCCCTTTCCCCTTGCGGCAGGCCGGCATTGTAAATAAGAATTTGTTCTTAACTGCCTAGCCTGGTGAAATAAAGGTCAAATAAATAAAAATAAATTAATATAGAGTGGACGTTTATTACCAAACTGTACCAAAGAGTGCACGTTATTACCAAACTGTACCAAAGAGTGCACGTCATTAACAAACTGTAATATAGAGTGCACGTACAGAGTTACGGACGATCTCAGACCAGTCTGGGGCCACAGCGTGTTCAGGGTTCTCCTCCAGGTAATCTCTCAGGTCCTGCAGCATCGGGCAGAATGACGCCCCAACCTGGAGATACAGCACCACACACACACACACATCAGCACCCTGAACCTTCACCCAGAACCACAACATTCAACAGAGACTCCTCCACTAGAGGGGGCATATTCTACTGGATTTCATCAACATGATAATGGATCTATGAAGCCACATGCAAACAAAGCTTCTATATTTTTACTTGAAACGCGTGTAATGATCTTTTTTAAATGATAGTGGTGCAGGTCTGATCAACTGAGCACTAAGTCATTGGCCGCTGCATGATTAGAAACTGAAATAAGGACAGCCAACAGCTAAAGCACCGCCAACAGCCGACAAAGCAAAACAACGTTACATAGCTGAGCTGGCGTTCAGATGGGAGAGGATTGTGACTGCAACAGAGGGGATGAGAGCCTCAATGAGAAACCCACAACGTTGCTGAGGTGAATCCTCGCTCACCTTCTTGCCCGTCCTCATGTGGATGATCTTGACCTTCTCACTGCCAGTCAGAGCCTTGTCTGCCCTCCTCCTCCTCCTCTTCCTCTTGCTCCTGTTCACCAGAAGCTAAGGACAGGAACATACGTTGAGTGAACGAGCATTTTGAGTGGTTTAAAAAAATAAATAAAATCACGAAAATCTGAGATCCGAGCTCAAATCATCGGATGAAAAGATCCTGTAATGTGATGGAGCAGAACGAGATGTGGTCCTAAACAGATCCTGTACTGTGATGGAGCAGAACGAGATGTGGTCCTAAACAGATCCTGTACTGTGATGGAGCAGAACGAGATGTGGTCCTAAACAGATCCTGTACTGTGATGGAGCAGAACGAGATGTGGTCCTAAACAGATCCTGTACTGTGATGGAGCAGAACGAGACGTGGTCCTAAACAGATCCTGTACTGTGATGGAGCAGAACGAGATGTGGTCCTAAAGAGATCCTGTACTGTGATGGAGCAGAACGAGACGTGGTCCTAAACAGATCCTGTACTGTGATGGAGCAGAACGAGATGTGTGGAGATGCTGTGACGGTACCTCCAACATGTCTCCCTCCACTTCATAATCAGGGTTCTCCTTCAGCCAGGTGGGCGGGTCTCTGCGCCGAGGGGTGCGCTCCATTGGGTCGTGGGCCAGTCCGTCAGGGTCTGACAACTGCAACAAAGTGAACAACGTGAAGACTGCTGAGCCAGGCTGGTCAACCTTCACACGTTGGGAGTTGGAGACAGACCACAGGTGTGTGGCGATATCATTTCTTTCTTTTTTGCTATTGCAGAATTTGGCAGTATTATTTTGATTGGTCCAACCAATTCATTTTTTTTTTTTAAATCATTGTTTGATTTCAGTTTCAACAATTAACTAAACGGACACATTTCACTACAAAAAGTGTTTGCACTGGAAATAGTTTGAGGCCATCATGTCACCCCTCTATGGACTTTCCGGTTCCCTGCAGGGGCGTTGGAACCAACATTCCTTATTTGGGCAAAAATACATTTCCGCTCACACCTGGTTGGTGGATCGAGGGTCACATGTGCAGCCCAGCAGGTCTTAATGTACCTCTTGTTCCTTGTGTCTCTTGCGGCTGCTGCTGCTGCTGCTCTCAGGGGCCGAGCCGTTGGGCATCAGAGCCTGCTTGGAGAAGGTGAGCTTCAAACCCTCCTCCTGGCAGTGGGGAGACATGTAGAACTACACTTTAACCCCCCAACAAACTGTTCATCACGGTGGTAATGCCACAGGGGGGCTGCCCATCAGGTCTGTTAGTTGTATGTAAGGTGTATAAGGCGGCCATTTTAGGAAGGGATCCGACCAAAGATTTGCACAGAATCTCAGAATGTTTACATTTCCATACCGAAATTCGTCGGGAAAGTGTCACATTTTGCACACGACACTAAAAGCCTCAACTAATCCACCGACCCGGGACCCCTTTCCTTGCAGCAAAGGGGCTCACCCTCAACACCCAACCCTCCTCCCCCAGGAACACCCGACTCGCCCCCCCTTTCCCCTCTCTCCCCTCTCCCTCACCTTGAGCAGCTTGACGGTGAACTCCCCGTCGTCCCCCTCCGCGCCACCGGGGGCGCCGGGGGCACTGTTCGCCTTGCGCATCAGGCGCGCGAAGCTCAGCTCGTCCCCGGCCAGCTCCTCGGAGCCCACCGGGAGCTGGGCCTCCGACGCGTAGCGGCGCCCGGCTGGCCACTGGCCGCTCAGCACCAGCGTGCACAGGCTGTCCAGACGGTTGATCAGCACGCGGTCCTGACGACCACGGAGACACAGCACAGGCAGCGCACATTGGGAAACGTCAAGACGTCAAAATCTCAAGAGCTCGCTAATGCTAATCCCGTTCCCCCCGACGCGACGTCCTCAGCCGTCCCCTGAAAACAGGGACCCCTCTTCGGGGTTCCTTCCCGCTAGGGATTAGGGTTTTAGTTTTTCACTGGCCGTTTCAGGGTTTAGGGCGACGTTGCATAGCACGGGCCTGTGAAGCCCTTTGAGAATGAGTGTGATATATCTGTGTTCTCAAGTGTTTTTTCAGTATTACAGTCTGCACTGAAGGCAAAGGGATAAACTAAACCAAAACCCAATGGGGGGAAAAGGAAGAAACCATGCAGAAAACAATAATACCCACAATCCTCTCGCGTCTCAAGGGCCAAATCCGAACTAAATGATCACATAACACCAAAACTGTTGGTCCCATCAAGGAGCTACTACTACAGAGCTAGGACATCACAACCGTCATGATAAACCCTGATCTCGTATCAGCGGTACCTTGGGCCAGTCCACTCTGAGGGGGTCCGGAGGGGGGGCTTCTCCCTGGGACTGACTCAGGGACAGTAGGCTGTTCTCATCGCCGTCCTCCATCTTCAGCCGAGCTGGGAGGAACACAACACGCGCACGGTTAAGTACACGTTTCAGTTGGGTGTATCACGAGACTGGAATCTAACAAATCTTATAACAAAGTATATTTGTTGATATGTTTCTTGGCGTGCCCAGGCTCACCTCTGCCTCCCTCGCCGTCACTCTCCCCGCTGTCGTCGCTGCTCGCCGAGCGCTCCGACGAGGACGACCCCGACTCAGAGTCCGAATCTGAGTCAGAGCCGCCCCCGCCTCCTCCTCCTCCTTCTCCCCCTCCTCCTCTCCTCTCCGCCTTCCTCCCTCTGCTCCTCTCCCCCTTGAAGCCCCAGCTCCGCCCCCGGCTCTTGGCGTCCAGGTGGCCGAGCGGGGTGCTCTGGAGCTGGGCGGCCGTCGGCCCCGCGCCGGGCGCCACCAGGGCCTCCACCTCCTCTTCCTTCATGCCGGGCTCCTCTCCTTCCTCCAACTTGGGCGGGGCGAGGGGCGTGGCCGGCCGGGGCGCGGCGGCGGGCGGGACGGGGGGTTGGGGCTGACTCTGCTGGTGCAACAGGAAGTCCTGGTGGGCCCGGCCGAAGGTGAACTGGGGGTCGGCGTAGATGGACAGCTCAGTGCGGCTGACGCCGTGCAGCGAGGCGCCCAGCATGAGCTGCCGGTCGTGGTCCGGGCAGCTCCACCAGGCGGGCAGCTCCGACCCGGCGGGCGCCAGGGCCAGCCGCTCCTCCAGGGAGGGGTGGGGCAGGACGCGCTCCCGCAGCCGGCGCAGCAGGCTGATGCGGTACAGCGTGCGGGAGGCGCGCTCCTCTGTGATGGGGGCCAGGGACTGGGACAGCTCCGACGGCTCTGGGGGGGGGAGAAACAGAGACTGAGTTCCACCCGTGGGTCTCTCCTATATTAATCTCTCTTGTGTAAGGGGTGAGAGAGAGAGAGAGAGAGAGAGAGAGAGAGCGAGAGAGCGAGAGAGCGAGAGAGAGAGAGAGAGAGAGAGAGAATGCATACACACACACACACTTTAACCTCCACAACATCTCTCAAACACAAACACACAGCGGCCGGCAGCGGCCGGCTCCTCACCCTCTCCTCTCGTGGGCCTCAGGTGGCAGACCCGGCGGCACATGGCCACGAAGGCGCGGAAGTACCGGCCCAGGCTCTCGTCCGTCTTCTTGTCCAGGCGGGCGAAGGTGCGGAAGCGGGTCCAGTCGTAGTGGTGGTCCTGGTCCTCCGGCAGGCCCGGCTCCTTCTTCAGTTTCTCCACGCCGAAGGTGGACACCACGCGGTAGAAGTCACACTCCTCACGGCGCGTCCACCTGGAGGCGAGATGATGAAGATGACGATGAAGAAGAATCAGGTTTGACAGGGTTTTGCCTGGACCAAGAGGCTGTAGGAGAACACTAAGGAAGGCTGGGCTGGGTAGGGCGCCAAACTAGCTGGTCTCAGTTGGAACGGCCCCAATGCCTATAGACTACCTGTAGGACTCCTTAAAGAAGATGCCCCACAGGAAGATGCCTAACCCCTGCCTTCTCCTTGAAGAAGATGCCCAACCTCCACCTTCTCCTTGAAGAAGATGCCCAACCTCCACCTTCTCCTTGAGGAAGATGCCCAACCTCCACCTTCTCCTTGAGGAAGATGCCCAACCTCCACCTTCTCCTTGAGGAAGATGCCCAACCTCCACCTTCTCCTTGAGGAAGATGCCCAACCTCCACCTTCTTCTCCTTGAGGAAGATGCCTAACCTCCACCTTCTCCTTGAGGAAGATGCCTAACCTCTACCTTCTCTCCTTGAGGAGGATGCCTCTCCTGAATGAACCTCTTGAATCCAGAAGAGCAGTTCTGGGGGGGGGGGGTGGTCTCCATACCTCTGCTGCCTCTCCTGCCGGGCGATCTCCTTCAGCTTGCTGGCCTGCTCGCAGCGCCGGCGCCGGCGGTCCCCCTTGGCCTCGGCCTCCATCTTGAGCTGCTCCTGTCGGTAGCTGCGCTGGTAGGCGGTGATGAGGCGCCGCAGGCGGGCCGTCAGCGTGGAGCTGGTGGGCCACTCGCACGCGCCGCTCTGGGTGGACGAGCTGTGCGGCACGGGGGGCGGGGCCTTGTCGTCCACGGAGACCTCGTCGTCCATGTTCAGGGAGTCGTGCTGGGGAGGGGCAGGGGTTCGCTTTAACGGGTGCGCGGTGATCAAGTGGTGTGTGTGTGCGGGGAAAAAAGGTCTTTTGTTTTTGTTCTAGCATTCGCATTGAGTGGCTTCCGTTTTCACAGTTCAGTCATATAGTTTTTTTTTGCTTATTCATTTTATAACCATCTGTCTGTCTGTCGTCATGGTCAAATGTATTGTGTTGTGCAAGATAAAACGATGTCAATGAGTTCACATATCCCCATTTTTTTGGTCCACTGTGTATGACAAAATAACTTTATTGACAGTGATCCATTTGTCCTTTCTGACAAATGTACTCTTTGCAAGTCGCTCCGGATAAAAGCGTTTGCTAAATGCCCTCAATGTAAATGTAAAGTAATGCTGCACAGTGACGACAGCCTTACCTCCTCATACATGTCCTTGGTGTGTCTCGCAGCGGGCTTGAACTCTGGATCCTCTGAATACTTATCATCATCGCCGCTGTGGAGAACAACCGCAACTGTTATCCCCACCACGGAACCAACAAGGAACCTTGAAATAATACGTCAAGAGTGAAATACACGTCTAAAAAAAACCAACGCTAAAACAAGGGTGAAAGCTGCCGGTCACTTGGCTGTGTGGCAGCGATTCACCCCCACATATCATTACATGGACCACATATCAACACATGGACCACATATCAACACATGGACCACATATCAATACATGGACCACATATCAATACATGGACCACATATCAACACATGGACCACATATCAATACATGGACCACATATCAATACATGGACCACATATCAACACATGGACCACATATCAATACATGGACCACATATCAATACATGGACCACATATCAATACATGGACCACATATCAATACATGGACCACATATCATTACATG